>JASFDD010000633.1:0-11809 GCA_036937055.1 Nidula microcarpa | reverse complement strand
GACCTGTCCTGCTGCTCAACCCTCCTCGTCAACCACTTTTTAAAAAAAAAAGAAAAAGAAAAAAAGAAGGAAAAAAAAAGAGCAGGGTGTGGGGACCCCCTTCCATCCTGTTATCCCAATGTTCTTTGAGGTCAATCCAGGGGCTGGGAGGTGGGGAGAGGGGGGGGGGGATGCACAGCAGCATTCAAGCTCTGCACATTGCCCCCAATTGCCAGATAGGCTTTATGACATGCTGGGAGTTTGGGTGATAGGGTTTGGGTGAAATGGTGGGCAGGCAGGCCTTGCTCAGACAGATCTGGCATCCCTGGTGCTGCACGCATTATATTGTGTTAGAAATGAGAAACCAGACCTTTGGCAATGATGGCTGCATGTGTAGGTGTGGAGTAGCTCTGACACATTGATTCAAAACAAAAGGCTGTAGAAAGGACACACAAGCTGGTTGATGCACCCTGCTGCCTGACCAAAATGCAGAAATTTGATCAGATGCTGCACAACAGTCACATCCCTAGTAACCAACTAGTAGTGCCAATTTGGGTGAACCCGCCATGGCAGTCTATGGAGGGAGTCTGATGGAGCAATCCAAATGATGGTCCCAGGGTTGTCCAGTCCACAGACTATAATGCTCTGTCAAAATGGCCTCAGCTTGCACTGACTAGTGGGTTGGGTCTGGCAAGGCTGTTGGGTTTCTGTGGGTAGCTGGGTGTCATATACCGAAACCCAGACTATGCTTCTGATACCTTTCTGTTACTCTCCAACCCTTTTCTGATATTTCCGATAACCATGATACCCCATTTCTCATTCACCTCATTACCATTTCCATGACTGACAATACCTTGATTCCTATCAGAACAATATTTCTTTTATGTACCTTCCAATATCCTGTCCAACTCTGAGATATGACTTCCGATACCTATTATGATACTTCGTCTTATTATGACTCTGTCGTTACTAGTTACCTTTCCCCGATTAGTTATACAATTAACTATCCACATATTTAAGTAGCTAGTTCCAGTCCTGTATATGCAATTCAAATATCAACTAAGATCCCACCTAGTCTTCTGACTAAGCTCTAAGTCTCTTTGCTTTCCGACCTCCGACTTCCTTCCAACTTTCCTTCTAGTTGACTTACATCAACTAGTCCTATCTTGCTCTTGACACTAGACTTCGTCTCTAGTTGTCAAACCCCTGAGTTATCTCCAACGACTTTCTGACCCTGCAGTACTTTCTTCTTATGTGTGGACCACGTTTAAGTTAGAACCCACGAGAACTGGAAGGGCACAGCACATAAGCTGAAGCCAACGGTTCTTATCTGTAGCGTTATGGTCAGAACTCTTTCCGACATTACTTCCAACATTTTCTGACGTGGCACTATTGTAACCTATGGCCTCTAGTTCCTATTCACCTTTGGGAACGAGTCTTGACACTGGGCTTGCTTGGCAACACGTGGAAGCCTTTTGACACCTCACCAGTCCCCTTTCTGGTGTTTATTTTTTAGTTTTATTTTCATTTTATTTCAGCTTTCCTCCTTCTCAAGCCTTGCTGAACAAAAAAGAGACTGTCTGGTCAAGAACAGAGGACAGGCAGGCCTGGAGTGCAAAAAAAAAGACAGGATGGATTTTATGGAGCAGCAGCCTAGCTATGCAGGTAGGTGTGCAGGAACGTCTGCATATCTCATTGACAATCCCAACCACTCCATGAAAAAAAAAAAAAAATCAAGAAGAAGAAAAAAAAAAAAAAAGATTATGGTGCCTCAGCATTTCTGATCTTTCCAGGAAACCCTTCCCACATCTCCTCCTTGATGCCTGAGCTTTTTTGGACCATGCTGCAAGAGAGGCAGGTGTAGTTGGGCCATCAGTCCTCTCAGCAGCTGTTCTCATTTCAGTTTCAGGCTCCTCATCCCCGTGATCAATCGGCAACTCACAAAGATGCCTCCCGCCTGACTGTACATGTGTAGAGCTCTGTCACCTGTCCTCTTTCCACCTTCTGTTTTTCATCCTTCTAGCTTTATCTCAGACACTCTAGCAGGAGGGTTAGACTTCCATCTGCAGTTAGCTGATCATCATGCACATCCCCTATGTGAAAGCAGCTTCCAGAACACCAGAACCTCCCTGGCTCAGAGCTCCCCAACTCCTCCCGGTGGTGCTGCCAACGTCTCCTCCTTGCTGCATCCCAAGCCGCTCCAAGCTGCCTGCTCTCATGAGGTCGCCATGAGTCTCCTCACTCGAGCCACCTCGCCAGCTCGCTCTTCCCCACAACAGTTGCCATCCTTGTCAAAAGCAAACCGGGTCCACCCTTATAGTGGTTGCCCCAGCCCAGCTGCTGCTGGTGGGCTGGCCCTTCCACTGGCTGCAGTCGTTCCAGCACTCTGGCCTGAGACACCATGCTCTGCAAGCTCCAGCCTGCTCATCTTGTCCCCTCTCCTGGAATCATACAGCCTCTGAGTTTATTGAACACTCTGCATCATCCTCTGCTCACCTTGCAGGGTTGGGAAGGACGCAGTTGGCATTGTTGGTCACCTCCGGAAAAGTCATGGGAAGCTGAGCAAGCAGTGTGCCAGCAAGCTCACCAACAAGCTTCATAACCTTGGTGCACATACAAACACAGAAATCAGCCCACCTGCTCCAGGAGGCCCTCCTGTGGAGCTCTTGAACCTGTATGAGAACGGTCTTTGCTGCAACTTCTGCCTGTATGCAGCAACAAAGCCAGGGACATTTCGGAACCACTGGAGTGAGCAACACAAGGGGCTGCCAAAGCTACCAGAAAGTGAACGGTACCATCTTGGGTACATTCAGACCCTCTTCCATCCCATTCCCCAAAGGTTCTTTGAGGTCAATCTGAGGCTGGGCGGTGAGAGGGAGAGCATGTCAGTGTTTGAGCTCTACATTGCAAAAGAGGTCCCCACCCACCTCTGCTTTGAGCCCACCCTGCCAAGAGAAGTGCGGGAGATCCCCCCCTTGCTCAGCTGCACCCAGTGGTATGCGCACCTGGAAGGCTACCACAGCAGCAAGGCCAAGAGGGATGCACTGCGCTCTCTGGTGGATCTACCACATGAAAAGAGTGCGCTTGGAGAGGTGGCAAGGGCCTACCTCTTTGCCATCTGTGACATTGCCGTCCATGCCCAGATGAGCATCTGCCTGCTGTTGGTGGAATGTCTGATGTGAGCCATCCCCCCTCCTCTCCCCTGGCTGTGCTGGCTCCCCATGAAAGCACGTGCTCACCACTCTCTCCTTCCCAAGAGCACCAGTCCACACCTGTCCCCATGGAGCTACCATGGCAATGACAAGACACTGCACCGGTATAGCTTTCCTCTCCACAGCCTGGTGTCTGCACTCCTTTGATCTTCCTCTGGAGACAGTCCATCAGAGTATAAATTCCTGATGACCCCTGCCATGCTGGAGCAGGCTGGCATCCTCCAGGAAGTGCTCCATCAAGGGACAGGAAATGTGATTGACGCTTTCCATGACTTTGTCTACCCTGCCCTGTCTGTGGCTACCAAGGTGGAGCCAAGCTCTGACAAGTGGAGCTGCATCTTAGAGTGCTTCACGGCAGTTTACTCCTTGCAGGCTGACAGCACTTTTATGCAGGCCAATAACTTCACACAGCTCCTGGCCAAGCTTGAGTACCTTTGCAGGACTGCAACTCTATATGAGAGCTTCAGAAGAAAGGGAGATTTTGGTGGGGATCTGTTGAAGTGAGTTAAACCCGCTCTTTTGGAGATGGCCTCGACCCCTGATGCTGCATCTTCAGGTCTGTGGAGCACTATGCTATGCAAAACCTCAGTGTGGCTGTGCTGACCCCTTTTAGCACCGTCTTCAATTACCAGCGGTTTGCCTCCTCGCTTGTCAAGGCAGAGGGCCAGCCTCTGACAACCACCTTGTCTGCAGACACCACTCAGGTCTCCTATCAAGGGAGCACCATGCATGTGCCAACATGGATATCTGGGCTGAGACACCTTCACAGCAACATTGAGGGGCTTCTCTCTCAGGCCCTCCATCACAAGTGCATTCCTGTCAGCATCCCCAACATGCTGTGTGACGATTTCACATGTATGACCTGGGGTCACAGCTGGATGGACTCTGGCCAGTATGCTGAGCTGCATGCACTGATGAAGATTCTGCTGGAGGATCAGAGCGTCAGCCTGTGCAAGGTGGACACCTCAAACAGGCTTGTCTGGAACCGAGATGCAATGTTGAGCTTCATGGAGCTCACTGGAGATATGTGAAATACTGTGCCAGGAAACACACAATAATCCAACTGAGCTAAAAGGCCACTATGACTGGTTACAGTCATAGGTATTCCCAGGCTATATATGCAACTCAATATCACACATTCACCAACCATTGTAATGGTATGTGACAAGATATTTGCTTGGGCCTCTGCATCCAGGCCCACTGTATCCTGGGTGGGCCAACTCGTGCATCTGAGCTTTGTGACGGGCACCTTTGCAACGGCCTTCAGGGCTGAAACTTTTTTGTCAACCATGGGTCTCTCTGGTGGATCACCCGCCATACCAAAACTGAGTGCTTGATCCAGAAAGAGTCTTTCATCCCGATCAAGTTCCCTCCTGAGATCCAGCAACAGCTTCTCCAGTACTACCTGATTGTTCTCCCTGTTGAGATTGAGTTTGCACAGTGTCTCTGGGGCCAAGAATCTGCCTTGCTGTACTTTGAGTACATGTGGGTCTGCATGGGTTGTCACATCACGGAGGACAAATTTACCGGCCGTCTTGAACACTACTCCAAGAAGTACTTTGACTGCTGCCTCTCTGTTTGCCCCTACTGCCAGGTTGTTGTTGCCATTGCACGCACCTATTTGGGGTCTGAATTTGAGATCGAAGAGGAGGAGCAGGATGCCCTGGCTGAACAGAGGGGCCACAGCGTTGAGACAGCTAGAGCACACTATGATAGGTGTTCCATGCAGCTGCATGCAGTCACAGACAATGTGATGCTGCGGTTTGGGCAGGTCTTGGAGGCATGGTGGTGTCTGGTGGGGTTCTTTCCAGGGCAACCCCCCCTCCTTCTGTTGGATCAGAAAAGGAGGATTTGTGGGTCCTGGAAATATAGAGTCCACGATGATGGTGGGGCCACCCCTCTGGCATATGAATAGGTCTCTGGGGTGGAGGGGTTGGCAGGAGGGGTCATGGATTCCAGCAGTTTGATCAAGCACCTCACAGCCACCCTTTGCACCAAGCTGAACGACCTGCGCAGCTCCATCAGCTCGCAGATCAAAGACGGTGTTGTGGCAGCCATGACACACCTTATGGTGACAGCACAAAGCCACGTTCCTCAGCTGGCTCCACCCACACCACCATCTCACCACCCCTGGCAAACACCAGAGCCTCATGCAGCCAGCAGGGGCAAGTGGAAAATGCCTGCATGTGAGGCACCTTCCCAGACTCTCAAGTGTGGCTCATCCTCTAAGCAAGGGTCCCCAGAAAGGGGTGGGATGGATTTGTGCATGCAGGGACTGGACCCGTTGGCCAATCGGGCTCTGTCCTCTCTCAGAGCACTTTTTGGAGAGGGAGCATCATACAAGTCTTCAGCTCAGCAATAGATGCTTGAGGAAGCTGTTTCTGGAGACTGCAACTTTGTTGGGATTCTTCGCACTGGTGGCGGAAGGAGCTTGATCTTCCTAGCACCTGCCATTGCCGACCCAGAGTCCATCACAGTGGTGATGATACCAAACAAGACGCTTCTGAAGGAGTCGCATGAAAAGGCACTGCAGCTGGGAATTCCAGCAGTTCACTGGACTGCCAAATGCACCCTGAGCCTGCCAGAAGCTGCAAGGCTCATCTTTGTAGCTCTGGAGACCCTGGCTTCAGCCAGCTTTTGGTGGTGAGTCTGTCATCGTCGCTTTCTAACTTTGGTGATCTGACACAGACGGTTCTCTTGGCCAGCCTCCATCAAAGTTTTGAAGGGAGGATCAAGCACCTTGTCTGTGACAAAGCCCATCAGATCTTCACCTGCAGCAATTACCGGCACATATTTGAGAACATTGCCAGCTTTTCTCAGCTCCCCATTCAAAAGATCTTCCTCACCGCAACTCTTCCACCCACCATTGAGAGCACCTTCCTGTGTTCAATCTTGCTACCAGAGTGGACCCACATCATCTGAGATGAGACTGCAAGGCCTGTGACATCATACTTTGTCATCCCTGTTGAGCAGCAGTTCTATGACGCACAAAACTACATTGTAGAGCTTGGAAGGCTCCTCCAAGAGCAGACATTTGCTGCAGAGTCTCGCAGGATCATCTTCTGCCAGGAGATTTCTACCATTGATGCTCTAGTGGAGAATTTCCAGCAATGCAAGTCTCACTCCAGGATGGACATGGATGAGCAGATAAAACAAGAGCATCGCTGGTGTGTCAGTGCCAGCAAATGGATGGTGGCAACCACAGGCTGGTTGCATGGCATAGACTACCCTCATGTTGACGCTGTCATCTTCCTGCAGATGCCCTATGGCCTAATGAACTTCGTTCAAGGAGCCGGAAGGGCTGGATGCAGTGGGCAACTGGCAATATCTTCCTTGTTCATGATCCAAACAGTGGTGCTCCTGGCAGCCTCAAAGCTTTGGAGGATGACTACAAGTGCATAGCTGCAGGTGAGGAGTTCCGCCAGGAGCAGCAGTGTCAGTGTAGAAAGCTATCGACTGTTATGGACGGGGTGTCAATCACATGTGCTGACAATCATGAGGGGACATGTGATGTTTGCAGCCCAGTGCACCCACTCTTCATGGTGGCCCTGTCCATCTGTGGCAGCAGGGGTATTATTGCTGAGGAGCCAGCAGGGTCCAGCAGCAGCTGCACTACCATCCCTGCCAGTCCTGATCCATATGATGTCATAGATGGCTGGACAGATGAGATTCTCATTGAGCTTGATGCCAGCTTCTTCAATGCTGAAAGCTCCCAGTTAACACAGCAGTCCAGCCCTGGGTCTTTACAGTATCTTCCAGAAACTTTGCCTGCTTCCCACTCTCCTACCGCCTTTTCTGCACCAGATCAGCCTTGTTCCTCAAACTTCCAGTGCTCAGAAACCTCCATGTCTCCTCTATTATCCTCTTCTGGTGGTGCCTCAATGGAGATCCACACCGACACCCAGTGGGCGCTCCAAAGAGAGAAGGAGAAGTCTGAGAGGGCAAAAGAGCTTTCCAGAATGGTAGAGTGGTTGTGGGGCTTTTGTGCCATATGTTGGGCATGGAAAGGTCAGATGGTGGCCCACAAGCACAAGCCCTTTATAGGCTGCAAGGACTGCAGTGAATTTGCCCCTTCTAGCTTTGGCTATATAGAGCTCAAAAAGCAGCTCAAGGTTGAGAAGTTCAAGTACTGCTACTTTTGTGGCCTTCCACAAGGGAAGTATATGCCGTCCTTGCATCCCACTTTCATTCAGGGGCAATGTATCAAATGCCCATTTGAGGACTTTGTTGCACTCATCACTTGGTACGTCATCAACGAGAAGCCTGTCCTTGATCAAGCACGCAAAAACTTTCCGCTGCTTGATCGATGCAAATCAATGAAGGAGGTCTGGGCTTGGCTGGCTGTAACAGAGTTGCCAGATAGGTTTTACAACATGCTGGAGTTGGTGATATGGTTTGGGAGAAACAGGAAGCAGGCCTTGCTTAAATAGATCCAGTGTCCCTAGTGCTGCACATATTTTATCAAATTAGAAGTGTGCAATCAGACCTTGATGAGGATATCTGCATGCACATGGGTGTCATTGAGTATCTCTGGTGCAACGATTCAAAAGGAAAGGCTGAAAAAGGATGTGCATGCCTGTCAATGCACCCCACAGCCTCACCAAAATGCAGAGGTTTGATCGGACACTGCATGGCACGAATATCACTTGGGACCCACTAGCAGTGCCATTTGGGTGAAGCCACCACGGCAGTCTATGGAGGGAGTCTGAGGAGTAATCCAACAAGGGCCCAGGGTCGTCCAGTTCATGGACTATAATCCTCCATCAAATGGGCTCAGCTTACACCGACTAAGTTGGTTGTTCCGGTGAGCCTGTCGCGTTTCTGTGCACAGCTGGGCTTGCTTAGCAACATGTGGAGCCTTTTGGTACCTTGCCGGTCTTCTTTATTGTTTTCTTTTTTTGTTTTGTTTTATTGTTTTTCTTCCTCCTTCCAAGCTGCACTGAACAAAGAGGGACTATTGGTTGAGAACAGAGGACTTGTAGGCATCATCTGCAAAGAGAGGGGGTGGATTGTATTGGGGTGGTGGGCTAGCTATGCAAGCACCCATGCAGGAAAGTTGGCGTATTTCATTAACAATCCCCCAATGCTCCACCAAAAAAAAAAAAATCAAAAAAAAATCAAAATAAAGTAATCAATTATGGCACCCCAGCACTCCCAATCCTTGCCAAGAACCCTTGCCATGTTTCTTCCTTGATACCTGGCCCTCTTCGGACCTCGGGCTCTTGACCGATGTTGCTTTTGAAGTGTTTGAGCTGGGCAACGTTGAGGCACTCAATGAGATAGTAGAGGTGTTTACCCACTGGGGCTCTCAGTTCACCCTGGTTGGTTGGAGTCAGAATGATGCCAGCCATGGAGAGAATCCACACACTCACAGCTTCTGATCTGGGTGCAATGCCTCTGAGGATGGGACCCTGAAGGCCCCTTTCAAGGACGATCAAGCCCTCTTGGATCAGTTCTGCCCCTAGACACCCAAGTCAGAAAACAAGACAGACACAGCAGATAATGGAGGGCTCTCACTTGAGCAACTGCAGATGAGACCCCTTAATGCCAATCTGGGAGCAACTTTTAGGAGGGTGACGTGGGCGTCTGCTGACTGTGCATGGACGCGCTGCCAGATAAGGCCTTTGGTGCGTCCCTTCACCTTGCGCTTGGTCGGAGCAAGCTCACTGCCGCTGTTGAGAGCTTCAATAGCAGCGAGGTACTGCTTCACTTTGGTCTGAGCAAGATGGGGCTGACGAATTGTACAGAGAGAGAGAAAATATGTTAACGTGGATCACTTACCATCTTCAAATTCCCCCTTTTGGGATTCTCCCCCCCCTTTTTCTTGCTTTGGGGTGGGGACGTGGCCTCTTTGGCCTGTTGTTTGAGGACCTCTCACAGTCAGCCATAGCCTGTCAGGTGTTAAAAGCTAAGGCTTACATCGTTGCTAGAGGTCCTGCCCACAGCTGCTTGGGTTTTTCTGCAGTTGCTTGAGGTCTAGATCACCAGGGAGTACGGTCAGATTTTGCAAGATGAAAAAAGTGAGAAACATATGAGTTACAAGCTCACCTTGCTGAGTGATCGTTTTGCGGTCGTCTCCTTCGGCATGGGTAACCGGTGGCAGGAGGCAAGGATGCGCACAGCTGGGGCTCTCGAGCGGCCTTTACTCACTCACACGGCGTTATATACAAAACTGGAGCCGTGCATGTGACCCTGCTGACCAAACGTCACGCTCTCCCTGGGTTTTCCCCATTTGTGCACCAGCCGCTGAGGTATTACTTCGCCGACATTGACGCCGGCGATTACTGGGGCTGCCAACTGTACCGTATACGGCAACAGTCCGTATCGTATACGGTGGGAATACGGCTGATTTCCGTACCGTCACCTGTACCATATGGAAGGCTACTCAAAGCTCGACGGATACGGTACGGTCAATTTCACGGCCGTCATGCGGTATACGGTGCTGTCAAATCATTCATAAGTAATATTTAGAGTACATTCGTAGCTTTAGTCATCCGAATATTCTGTATCTACTTATTCAACTCTGCTGCTTCGTGACGAAGAAGCCGAAGGCGCTGTTTGACGAGCATAAGGGTGCGAATAGCGCTCGAAGCAACGCTTGCACGGCTCAAAGAGATAGTATCTCTACCTCCAGAAAATATACGTTCAACGACAACAGCAGAGCCTGTATGACAAGAACTTATGAGTAAAATAATAATTGAATGGACAAATGAAATAAAACACCTGGGAAACGTCAACTGAACTGCTGCTGAATCGGGTCGCAGGTGTGGAAATCCTCTTGTGGGAGCTTGAAATCAGAAGATGGTCATAGGATAGGGAATGGAACGTAGAAGCAACAGAATGGAAGCAATATTGAGGGTTGAAATGTAGATATGGAACGTTGAATGCTGACGGTGAGACGAGGTGCGATGGAAGGGACCGATAAGAAAATCTCAAACCCCGCGAGGCCAGCCCAGCCGTACACGGCCGTATGGGAAAAGCGCTCATCGCTCAGTAAGCGCCGTAATTCAGCCATCGAAATCGTCCGGATCACGTGATTGACCGACTAATTCTGCGACCGAATTACGGCGCTTACTGGCCTGAGCCAGTGGCCGCAGCCATCGGGGAATTGGCGCGGAATGTGTTTATAACGCGTCATAACGCATAGAATATCTAAAATACATATCCATGGTTATTATGAGCGACGTTACAACAGGTCATGAGCTCCCATAGATATTTTGAATGCAACAATATTTGTAATACAAACAGCTGTATGTAACGCGCTCGAAGGATTATATGGTCCTGGAACGTCTGCATAAGTACGTTGAGTAATGATAATGCGTAGCTAGGTTAATAAGTGCTCGCACATATTTCAATTTACTACAATTATCGTGGATTTACGATAGATTTGTACGGCCTTGTGATACCGTATCAGAATAACGAAGACCGGCAATCTGTATGTTATGGCCAGTAAGGGCTTATACTTGTCTCCAAACGCTATAAGGACCGCAGACTTTCGGTAGAATAGTGCGCCGTTGTCAGACGCATGCAAAATAGGATAGCATTTTACGCATATCTGTTGGAAGGACGATAGCAAGCTCAAGAAGTACGAGAAAACCGCAATAAATCAGAGGTAAACGCGTAGTGAATACTGTACAAATAATGTCCTTAAGTACGTATTCTCGAGCCAAAGACTACGCTACGTAATAAAACCAATGAGATAGAGGCGTATAAAAGAACTAACCATAAAGTCTGCATAATGGTGGCTGAATACTTAGGTGAGACGCATAGCGCTAAATATAGTAAGGGTAGATGGGAATTGAATCGTTTGTACTAACCAATATTCCAACAATATCAGGCAGGCAAAAGTAACGGTATATTAAATTTACCGCATCCACGGCAATAAATGATATACCGCTAATAGGACGTTTGATAGATACTTGACGTCATTGCGGTTGCCGTATGTTGCGATGCTAATCAGCACCGCCAGTTGAATTGAATTCACTGTATGCAGCGTGGGTGGACTTCAGACGCAACAGAGAGCTGTTTTGGACCGAAGAGATTTGAGGCCAAGCGTTTAAGCGCTGTGACGGTAGTTTGAGCCTCCGTGATTATAAAATTTCCTCTGTTCTTTTTCTGCAAGATTTTATTCTATCAGTAATATATGCAGTATTAGAAGGAGACACATATATATTTCAGCTGATTATGTATAGCATACTTGCTTTCAAGTCAAGCGATATGTAGAGGTAAGCCACCGATATACCATATTCAGGTACCCGGCCAAATACTCACATACACAACTGCATATGGCGGCCCGTAATACGGCCGTACACAGCCATATGGGAAAAGCGCTCGTCGCTCAGCAAGCGCCGTAATTCAGCCATCGAAATCGTCCGGATCACGTGATTGACCGACCAATTCTGCGACCGAATTACGGCGCTTACTGGCCTGAGCCAGCGGCCACAGCCGTCGGGGAATTGGCGCGGAATGTGTTTATAACGCATAGAATATCTAAAAATAAATATCCGTTGTTATTATGAGCGACATCGCAAGAGGTCACAACCCAGAATGTAATACTTCTCATGTCACACGAAAACTGGACTTAAGTGTTAAATTATCAGTTTAAATTTTGGGTAAAC
>JASFDD010000632.1:0-11837 GCA_036937055.1 Nidula microcarpa | reverse complement strand
AAGAGGGCAAACAGATGAGTATCTACAAAAATAGTAGACTACCTATGTAGTATAAGACCTGAAACCAATATACAAATGCAGTAAACTATAGAAAGGCCACAAGAATGTAAACTAAACATAATGCAAAAATGCAGTGCATCGCGAAACGCTAGCAAACTAAGATCCGATATTCCAACATCTTCAAACTATCTTTTGTACGGCCCAGGGTAAGGAAAGTCCACATGAAGAGGACACCGCACATATCTCCCTGCGATATGCAGAATCCTCATCCTGTAATGTATTTCACTAGGTGATCACTCAAATCATCCGTTGGCGGCGCTATGATCTGTCTGGAATTTGAAATTTACGAGGAATGTATCGGATATCGGGATTGCAAGTAAGGATCAACTCTTCTCTTTTAACAACCCAGGTACCGATCTCCCGATATGAACCGAGATGCTGATGTGAATCCCATTTTTGATGAATTGCCTACACTGTGCCAATCATCGTTCACTCATTTGCCCATCATTCTGCAACATTTATTCCCAAAAGTTGGACCTACAATTCTTCCATTGACGAATTTCATCCAGGTACAGTTTATATGGATAATATAAGACCCTTTCTACTTCGAGAATCGCTTGAACCAACCAAGAATGCCGTGGGCACATTCCTCGGCGACCCAGCCTAGAAACATTATCGTAAGTCGTCAGTTGTTACATGGTATATCCAAGATAGAGACTATAACTTACGATCGTTCGCATTCTTAGGATCCCCATGGGTAGAAAATCCATGTGCAGCCCCAGTAAATAACTGAATGTGGTAGGAGGCTTTGATGTCAACTAGAATGTCTTCTGCACGGCGGCGGAACGGAGTCTTGAACAGCACATCCGCGTCTACCCCATTGTCAGATAATTCACTTCGCATCTTGATTCTTCAAAAAGGATGGATACTTACCTGTGCAAGATAGGAAAAGCGGCTCTGAAACGGTAAAATGTCGTGTGAAAAACTTCGACTCTGAATCGTCATATACAAGTCCACTGACTCTTTATATTCTTAAAATGATCCTCGTTCAGGAAGGATGGGTGTGCGAATGCGGCTAGAAATTTTTTAAACTTCCGGTTTCTCATGAAATGGAACACAGACTAACCTGCAATCACTTCATCTCCTGCTGCCAGATCACAAACAAAAGGGGCTCCGAAACAGTATCCTAAATAAATTAGCGTTATTTCAGTAAAATTCATGTGAAGCTAACCGGTGGTAAAGTATTGAGCATCTGGTCCTAAGAATGACATCAGTATTTATAATTTGCCAACGGCGATTGGAAGAAGACTTGCCGTGTGCCTCCTTAACTGCTGCTAGCCAGCGAGGAAATACGTCTTTGGCCCTTTTAAGGGCTGACATGAACCAGGCATCTCTCACAGGATCAGCTTCATCCAATCCTAGGAATTCCGAATGCGTGTTAAAATAATCGCCCAGGTAGTAATCGGGTGAAAGCACAAGAAAGCCTGAAGAGAAACACGACATCAGAACCCAATGGTTGCTTAGATATTGGATAACAGCGGTGAAATTTAGATCACGAACCATTAGACGCAAAATAGTCTTGCAGCAACTGAGCATTAAGGGAGAAAGGCCCAAAGACATCAGGCAAGTACAGGATGATCTTCTTGCGATCGTCCTTGGATGGTGGCTCAGAGACGTAAGTGTTGAGTTCCCCGATTGATATAGTTTTCCCGACCGCTTCTCCTTCGTGTTTTACAGTGGTTATACAACATAGTCCAGGAGGTCCTGCGAGCACGGCGGAATCACTGGTATTGGCCATGGGAAGATGAGAGGAGAAGGGAGAAAAACGAGTGCGTTGAATTCAGATTAGGTTCTGATCGATATTTAAGTGGCTGTTATCTAAAGTCCATTGTTCTTACTAAGGCTTGTTCTTGAGATGGGCGGAGGAAACCGAGCAAATTCTATTCAACAGTAAGTTTCGGGCATGAAACCGAAGATATGACACATCGAAGAGGAACCGGGGGTGGACGTCCCCCGTCGAAGACCGGCGTCCCTGTTCTTGAGCTACGTAAATTCTCTATGATTAGCAGAATTCGTTGCACATTCTGCACGGCGCTATCCACATGATACATCTTCTGATCTGTTATTTATCCCACACAATCGAGATGGAAGTTAAACTCACTGATCCCAATCTCTCCGGACTCACACGGATTCCCTTTTCCTGACCATGCACCACTCCTAAAAGCCATCTAGGCCCATCGACTTAAAGCAATGTCGATAAGAGGAATATCGTTAGTAAGATCCCTCGGTGACAAAGATAATGAATACGGCTCGACCGATCATTGAGCAATAGTAGCACATGGAGTAACACCTTTGGCTTCATCCCACTGCTGGGGCACAAATATTTTGCAGGATGCAAAATCGTTGTAAAACGCATCGTTGCATGACCAGATTTGACTATAATTTTGCACTGGACAAAATAATTTATTTCGTGGCATGTAAAATTTGTGTAATTTCCTCATAAAGGAATTTCTCAACTTTTGCATGATGCAAAATTGATCATTTTGCCCAAATTTTGACTGTTGTCAAACGTCAGTAAAATTTTGTCATGCGACGATGCGTTTTACATCCCGCAAAATATTTGAACTCCAGCAGTGATCCAAATATGAAACATTCAAAGCTTTTATATTTCAGTAATTAAAGTCCTGATAGAAGCTGATAGGGCCCTGACCGATAGCCAGATTCTCTTTCTTCAAGCTTCGTGGATACTGTACACAGAAGCATAAGAGTCCATTTCTGCGACTAAGTTACCATAGTATGGGACACACATATCATATGACAACTTTGCAATGCTCTTCATCCAGATGATCAAGTCATAATTAGTTCTCAATGGCTCCCTGTGAGTTGAAGTCAAATTGCAAAATAGCAGGACCCGCAATCGTCGTAGCATCCGTAACGGTCGTCCCATTGGAGCTGATGACAGCATATACAGTTCCGTTCAATCTTTCGGGAACTGTGAACCGTCCTGAGGATACTGGAGCGAATACTATATTCTCGAATCCTGTGTAGAAAGCGATGAAACTATCTGTGGAGGATGTCGAACCATTGTAAGCTACAGTGCCATTAGACCCAGGGGTGTGACTTGTCAGATTAACTGTTAACGCTGGGAACGGCTGAACTGGCAAAGGCGGATTGCTCGGTGGGCAAGATGTAATCAGTGGAGCGGCGAGGGAGAAAGCCTGATTCATGTCCAACGGCACGTCGAAGGGCCCGGACCATGGCTCAACCTTGTTCACTGAGCTAGCCACCCACGCTGCTTGGCGGGCTTCTGTCGAGAGAATGACAGCAGCTGCGGTGAGATGTGATTTGTCAGATAGTAATTGCGCAGCACCAGCATATGCCGAGACGCCTACTCCTTCGAGTATTTGGGATAGTGCCGCGAAGGATTTAGGGTCGGTGTATGGACTGAATAAGTATGATATTAATGGATACCCTCCGTTCTCAAGCTTTAACCCGACACTTACAAGCTATAATTGCACGGCTGCGTTGCGTTATCGCCAAGTGCAGCGGTAAGGAAAGCAACATGGGTGGCTTCATTCTCTGCTATTCCGAGGAAACGGCCACGGGAAAAGGGTGGAAGCCCTGCGGCTTCAAATGCTACTTCATCAAATTTCGCGAGACCACCAGAGTAAAAGGCATTCTCCAGGTGTTCCAAAGTGAGCGCAAAGTTAAGAACTGTCGTATCTGCAAGTAAAATATTTCAGGGTTTGAAACGGTTAAGAAAAAGGAATGCCGAAGCAGGAATCTACCGTCAATAGTCGGAGCATCTTGCCTCTTCACAACACTCGGGAAAGCATTCACATTGAGAGATGCGAGAGCAAGAGTAGTGAGAACTGCGGTCTTCATTACAACGCGAGGTAAAAGACAATAAACTAGGAAGTGAAGAGAAGAAACGCTTTGACTCGACGGTCGTTCCGTGTATGCGCTTTATAGAGTGAATTACACAGCATGGTGCAGGGTGTGACGCAAATGAGGGCGCCTCACTTGACCGAGTTGACCATGGCTTGGATATTACAGAGCATTTCGGGCCACTTACGGGACTGCTTTTAATAATTATGCTTTATCAACTGCTCAAGTGGAGCTAGTGTGTACTTCCCGTATAAAATAACTGCGCCCTAGTGACAGTATTCTATCATGGGTAGTTTCAGCTCCTGTTTGAATGCCCCGAGCTATCAGATGCTGACAATGATAGAACCAAACCTGTGCACCAGCCATCATTAGTTATTAATATTAGCATACATATCAAGAGCGCCCATAGGACGCACAGCTGAAAAGCAGAAGTAGTTGCATACCCAGAGAAGGCAGTGCCATCGAGAGTCAAACTCGGCGCTAAAATACCCGTGGCACTTTCTATTTCTGCGGGCATTTCATTGACCCACAGTGTGGAGCCCTGTAAGAAAGTTTGTGGTTGAATACGTATGTACTTCAACAAAAGTATCATAAATGAATGTCCGAGACAAAAGACCAACATGCAAGATTCGAACATGCTTCGGCTTTTTCACCAACCGGATTGACTGGCATTCAATGGTCCCTTTAATACAGCTCTGCAAGAGAAAATACTGCACAAGTGTCAAGGGCTTCGGAGTCTAGAATCGGGGCGGTGATGCTTACATTCAGGAACATTCCCTGCAGACCGAGAGGCATAGCACAATAGGAGATTTGGAGCATATATGTGGTAGTAGACCGATAGGCAGATAGGAAGATCAGTATGTAAGCGCTTGTGAGCTGGCGTGCCGGGCCAGCGGCGACTCTCCTGGGTCGTAAGTCCATCAACCTTTCGCTCAATTGTTCGATAACTCGCAAAGCCTCATAATGACTACAGCAGACTTCAAACGATCGCCTAACTCAAGGAAGAACTTTTCCGCGAATGGAATGTGACAGCTTGAATAATAAGAATAAAACTGCGGCCTAGTGTACATATTCAATTTGTAAACTGTAAGCAAGCGAGTTCGTGTTCGTATGCTAATTCCTATCCCGTCATACAATCCTCCTTTCTCTTTTCCTCTATCGGTGACAACTTTCAAAATGTTGCGTACGAAGTGACCCTCGCCAGTAGGACCTTCATCGGGAGTCTGTATCTTTCTACAGGGCCAAGAGAAAATGCCGTGTGATTGCCGCAGACTTGACGCGCAACAACTCAAATTACTCCCATACCTGTTGTTACTCATGCAATGTGCTGAGCCCGTAGATCTGGGATCTTCTCGTCACCTATGAGTGCATCCACAGGTCATGAAGATAATAAACATACTTGACATGTATATTACTTTGCACCTATGGAAAGATGAACTGCTATTGCCCAATATCACAACCATTAAATATTTTCCTCAACGAGCTACTGGCGCGTGTTCTCAGCATCACCCGAAAAATAGCTTCCAGAGCCGCGATATCACTTGAATTGGCATTTTATCAGTAAACCTGACATAAGTGCCAACTAATACGTACAAAACCTTACCCTGTGGAACTGAGGAGTATTTTCCGCGAAAGTTTCTGGGTTCGACCCCGTGTGTTGTGAAACTTGGGAAAATTTTCCCCCGTTACTATCAGTGGTACGTGAGTTGAGCCTGCAAGAGAGACCCCTCATAAGTGAATATCCTCAATTTCCTTCTTTTCATTTCCTCACCAAACCAGCAAAGAGTTTGTATACACTGTAGATAAAACATGTCAAGGAATAGACAAAAAGCAGAGAGAGAAGCATTACGTCTCTTGAGAATAAAGTGAAGTGCCACGTATAACAACGTATTCGGCTGTAGCACGACCTTAAAAATCAGGACATTAGACCTTAGAATCTAAGGCGAGGATCATTTGGCGTCATTTACGCAAAATAAGCAGGCAATTGCAACCGCGCTAGAATGGGAGAAATTCTCAGAGCCTTCCCTATAAAAAAAAACTAACCTACCTAGTGATAAATCCCGTGCCGACTGCGTATAACATCAGTCTATCCAACAGTGAATCGGTGCTATTTCAATCACGGTTGTGAGTAGCCCTGAAGCAGTGCAAGTCACTTGCACTTCGATGAACGAGTTGAGTCAACTCGCTCATCGATAAACGTAACACACCTAGGAAATCCCGTTCTGCTATGGCGAAGAAACCAGGCCATGGCTACGGTCATGACTACATCAGTTGCAACTACCGTCGAGAAGCCAGATATCATAAGCCACTTAGAGACACTCAGCAAGATTTAACTACAGGCATGTGCAATCGAACCTACTGTATATCGTGCATAGTCATTAATATTTGGATGAAGGAATCTTTTTGAAAGTCGCTTTAGAAATGCTTATGTTTAAAATAGGATGAAAGGGGCTTCACGCTATGACGAATGTTGCTTTTGGTACAAACTTGTGAATACCGACTTTCACCTAATAGTAGTTGCCTACCTATTCCAAATCCTGAAAGTGCATCGGAAAATATTAAGCCATCGCAGAAATTAAAGTATCAGCCACAATAGTTACCGAACTGCACAACTGGGAGCATAATCTATAGAAATGAGCGATGGAGGGATATTAAACACAAACGGAAGATGACATACGGTTATAGCTGTTAAAATCACGTTTTTGGTGCCCACTGCAGATGAAATCATGAAATGAACAAGTCCTTGTGAGAGCATATGTTATAATAACTTACGGATATATATCCTCCGTGCGTAAAACCTAATGGAGAATTGCCATCAGATAGCAAATAGAGATGGGATATCGTGTACCCGTTTGCGATAATTGTTACAAATGCCTAGACAATATCTTTTATTCAGTAAATTGGATTCATGACTTCAACGTGACTCACTCCAACTCCAACAGTAGCCTGTGGGAGAAAATTTGGATATCGGTAATAAAGACACAAGAGTGCGATGAGACTTACCGTGAGCGACCTGGGCATAGTTAATAATCCGGCAGCGAAAATATCTAGAATAACATCACGTACCAAACTGTGCGCAATAATTCTAGAGGAGAGAAAAAATTGAGAACAAAGTAGTAGTAGCTGATGGTTTAATTTCATAGTTTAGTGGATACTCATGAAGACGGCGAAGTGATATTAAACATACATACCATGTGTGTATGCATAGGACCATGTGTAATGTATCCAGGCACCTGCAAGAGAATGAGAATTTCATGCTGAGATGTGTTTAAGACAGTATCTTCACCACATTGTCGCAACCTGAAGTTATAGAGGATGGTCAGTCAACAATTCGGTCTTCCAAGAGTAAACTGCAAAGGCACCACTGTTTTCACCCCTGCGCCGTCGCGGTTATAGCATTGATAATAGCGAAATGTTTGGTTGGTAGCAAAACCATACAATCTTTTAAGAGCGAGAAGTGTGAGAAGTGGATCATAAACTGGCATGAAGGGAATTCACTGACATTAAGGAGACGAAGGTCCCTGCTAGCAAAGCCCCGAACGTTGAATCGAGCGAAAATAATGAGGTTGCTTGCTGATCAAAGGTACTCATGAAAGAATGGGGATTTGAGTCTATCGATGACTTAGTTTCAAGGGTTACTTACATATAATGTTTGTTAGAGCGAAATAGGGCAGTCATCATGAGGGTATTTCTGTGAAAGGCAACGAGTCTGTTGCTGGCAAAACTTTCTGAAGATCAGAAGACGAAGGGAGGTCAAGCTGGACAGCAGTAATGCTTCCGTCGTCTTTCAAGTTATTTCAAGAGCAGTACAAATGAGCCATGATTGTAACTGTTTCATTGACATCGTGATCAACTCTTAGTTGAGTCGATGGCTCTAATCGTGTTGCGATGATAGAATGGCGCAATGTTGGTTTCTCCATTTAATTCCCAACAATTTTATCTGGTCATGATGAAGCTAAATTGCTGACAAAATCGACTGCATTCTCTGGGAAGAACAGTATAAAATTCGGTCTCGGTTACCTCGAAACCAGACTCGGCGTGCCTGTCTGCTGTTGTCAGAGCTGGTCATCCCATAGTGACTAGTGATCGGAAAATGCGGATGGACCTGATGCCTGAAGTGTTATCAATCTCGCCTCATAGTCAAGAAATGCTGCGCCTTTGTTCTGATACTATGTTCGTACTCTGAATCTTACTATATCAGTGTAGTGTCAATCATCACTGATGATTCGGCAACTGACCCAGTATTCTGTTGAAGGAGACTCCGACCTTTCCTCTAATCCTCCCGACAACAGGGAAAAATTAGAGAACTTGATAAATGATGCAGATATAAGAGTCATAATCATGGTATCACCTACTACCTAGGAATTGAAGACCTACAATATCGTATAGATAACAAAACCGGCGAAGATCGCCAGCCAGTAAATCCAGGAGCAGCCAACATATTCTATCGAACAAAGACGATACGTTCATCATAAAATTACTGATGTCTCATGGGAATAGCCATGACATTGATGAAAGCCCCAGTGAGAAAGAAAGTCCCCGTTCTGGAGTGAGAGTATTACAGAGAATGGGATAGCGGCTGGAGAACCAAAAAGTGAAGGGAAATTAGTACGAGATGCAGCCAAGAGAAGGATCATCTTGGGACGGCTGGAAACAAGGAAAGTCGTTAACTTGCCACGAGTCCACTTCAAGCGGAGCCATCTCCAAGATAGAAGATGGAAATCAATGGTGGTGGCGCGTTAGAAATGCAGCAGAAAGTCGAATATATACCAGCGTTTAACCACATAATGATAGCCCCGAAGTCCCTGAATGTGAAACTATCACGTGATTTTATAGTTGCTTACAGTGCAGTCTGAGTTTGGACTGAACGCTGAGTGACTCGCGCATAGCCCTGCACCTCAACAACACTGAACACCCAAACAGATGTACCAGACGCGCCGGATGTGGAGTAAATATCCCGAAAATACCATAGTGGTTCATGAAATTCATCAGAGGCAGTTCATAATGACATTCCTTGTCCGTGAGCCCTGTCCATCCTTCCCTCGAGGATCACTGAGGTATATGGACTCGGTTCATCACCAACGTCCCATAGAACAATCGGCAACAGCAAATCATAAAGCCAAAGTCGATATGTTTTCGCCAGCGAGAGTCCTGGTACGACTCACCAGGCGTCCGTGCATAGGAAGCCGGGAAAATTCACTCCTCAACGTCGCAGGAACACGAACAGCTGCAAGACAGCGCAAGCGTGCACCAGCGTTAGCGCCAGTTTCAATCCCGAAAAATGTATTACCACGGGTAAAGCCTAAGACGAGTGCCACTGGCAACCTGAAAATGACTATACTGAGTGATGCGAAGTGGCCTAAAGAGAAAAGGGCACCCCGTAAGTGCTCTAACGAGTAAGGCTGAAAAAACCTTGTAGTTCGTAGCGATGTCTCGTCGACTACTGGAGGTTTGAGGTTGGTAGGCCACAAGGGACCCAAGTAGTAGATGAATATAAAATTCAACTAGGGTTTGGGAGCGCGATAAGGAGCAGAGGACGAAGGTAATAAACAGTCCCCCAAGGTGGGCCTGTCGAGCGCAGCAAAGACGTACAACGGAAGTCACTCGTGGACTACGAACGAAGGCTAGCGGTTCTTGCTGCGAGGTTTACGGTGACCGAGATAGGACGAGTTCGATGTGGGCGAGGTTGGAGTAACGAGCGAAGTCCTGTTCGGAGGACTGGGGCGATGCGACGATGCAGAAACTGAGATGAACTCCACTGGATTCAACTACCGAACTTCTACCTAGGTACAAGGGGTTTTTATACTTACAAAGTGTCAAGGAAAAAGAAAACTTAAAGGGTAGAGAAAAGAAATGGGGACATCGTGTGCCGAGGGGCACAAAGATGAGGATAAAAGAGACGGAAAAGGATTATAAAAAGGGATCGAGAAAGGAGGAGAACGCAAACCGGATGCTTCAGTTCTAAGACGTACCCGCGTAGTGATCGCGTGCATACGCATGCTTTGAACCCGAATAAGGATGCGGTGCCGTCGATCAGTTCGTGTTGAGTTGCCGGTCGCAGTCGATTTGCCTGTATCTTAACGCGTTGTACTTGGGCACGGGCGTGTGATGTCGTTCGGACGGTGTTTGAGTGGCCGTGCTTCTTCGTTATAGAGGTCCGTCGTCCCGTGTACCGTACGTAGGCGAGCTGGGACCTCTACAATACACATGAGCACAAAGTCGAAATGAGCGAAACCAACCCCTGAAGCAGCATCTGCATATGACAAGATCTCGACACTACAGCTTTCCACAGCTGGGCTTAGCACAAGCTCGAGATCGTCAGTTTGCATCAGTTCACGACCCTCGGCTTGTATGAGCTTCATGCTGCGAGATGACACCGTTCGACACCACCAGCTTGCATTAACTGAATATCAACCCTGTGTTATATTGGATTATGAGCGTGATGTATTGGAGTGTGATACCGACAGTTGATTTGAACTGGTGGCTAAAAAACTTGCAGAAGCTCGACACTGACAATAGCCACGAGTTCGACATCACTAACTCACCCAAGCTCGGCGTCGACTATTCCCAACTCAACACCCACAAACTCCACAGTTCCCGCCTCGAGCTCGAGGCCAACAGGGGGTCCGGACTCGAAACCGGGCCTCGAAGGAGAAACATGCTAATCGCGTCGTGGGCAAGCGAGATCGAGGGGAAGACCCGACTCCAATGGTACCGCGGGAAGGCAGGAGCTTGAGAGATCTTCATCCAACTCGAATGTGAAGCTGGCGACCTGCATACTGCAAGACGGCTAGACCAACACGAGGGGAGTCGAAGATCTGCCGGAAAGATGGTGCCCACCCGTCACAGCGCGAAATGAGCGGTTTGCGAGTATGATAGTGGCAGAATGTTCGGACAATGGCAGCAGCTAATGAACGGGCTGCGGCTGAAAATTGGTCATGCAGGTATAGGAGTGGCCCTGATGCATGGGTGACAGCACAAGGTAGAGATAGTTGGATGTAGACTCTGGCGAACAAGCCACAATAGTATCCAGACTGGCACCCAAGTTGCAATGGTATTAGACTGGGAGTCAAGGTGAGCGAGTCTTGTATCCAGACTATTGAGGAAGTGGTACGCACAACAACCAAGAAAGATCACTGGCTATCTTCCGCCCTAATTCAATAAGCTTTGTTGACCAGTGGCTTTTACGTTGGCAAGGCAACAAGCAAGTGATTGGGACACGGGTTTTGTTCGCTTGAAGTTAAAGGAAGAACTGCGTCGGTGATGTATATAGAGTGAAGACAGAAAGAAACTAACGATGCTCGAGATTGATTGCCATTAGAGTTCCTCTTTCTTTCAACAATACTTTGCCCCATAAAACTTGGAGAACACGAGTGGATAACATATGGGCTGGCGGTGAGGGCGGAAGCAAGTGGCACTGCAAACGAGTACTGTTTGCGAAAGCACGTCGTCCTATATCAGGCATGGCGCGTTGAACACGGGCGAGGCTGACAAGGAGCTGCATATACAGATTGCCGTACAGTTCAAGTCGACGCTGTATCCAACTAGAAGACGGGATAAATTAGCTTACATCTTCCAGCAAGAGAACGAAGTGTCACCCACTAAGATCTTTGCCGATCGCTGGTTCTCTTCCTCGCCGTTGAGCTGGGTTTCCCTCTACAGAGCTCGGGGAACGCAAGCCGCCAGCGTCTAGCGCGACAGTGAAGGCGACATTGAGCATCAAGGTTCGCTGTCCCGAAACGGGCATGGCATGTTTGCCGCAAAGTCTTAGTGCGTGGGCTCCAAGTAAAGGGCGGACGCCGGCTGTATTAGCAACAAACCATCGCACATGATGTGTCAGCATAACATCCAGATTGACGAGCGAGTGGAGCATACCATGGTCGAGACACTGGCACTCTGCCGCCCGTTGCGAACGGGACTTCTATCAGCCCTTGGAGAATGTGCACCGA
>JASFDD010000631.1:0-11842 GCA_036937055.1 Nidula microcarpa | reverse complement strand
AATAAGAGTCCTTGACATATAATAAAAGTAGCAGAAGCAGAAGCAGAAACATATCTGAGCGGAAGTGTTCATAGTAATGGTATTGTATAAATATGAGTCATAGGATTGAGACAATAGTTCAGAGATAAGCGAGAATGGAAATGGGCGGAAATAGTCAGAAATATATCAGAAGATGATGCAGAATGTCAGAAGGTGTCGGAAGAGATCGTGGATATGACAGTATTCCTCCCTTAAGACCGAGCCCTCAAGGGATCGATCAGAAGTGTTTGGAGTTGTTTGGCAGAAAAAAATTTCTGGCGCATATAAGGCAGATAGGGGTGGTGTGGTGTTCAGCAAATAAGCTTAACACCCACTTCCCATGCCCCTTTTTACCAAAATTAACCAACATGCCCGCTTCTACCCCCCAGGCCCCCGTATCAATTGAGGCGCGATGAGCAGAACACGAGCAGAGGAAGTGTGAGATAGAGGAGGAGGCGCTCCGCTTGGTGGAAGAAGAAGAGCTTGAGGAGAAACACCTGGCAGAGGAGGCACGCAAGGCAGAGGTGCGACGGTTGGCAGAAGAGGTGCAGAAGATCGTGGATGCCAAGGCAAAAGCCAAGGGCAAGGGCAAGGCAGGAGAGTCGAGCAAGGTGGCGGCATTGGCAGAAACTGGCGGAAACAAGAGTGCGCCATGGTTGGCGTCACACAAGTGCTGGCAGTGCGTCACGAAGGATTTGGTATGTGAGGAGGAGCCGTAAGTGTTTTCATTTCCTTTGAATACTGTGCTGATGACTTCTTAGTGGCAAGAAACCGTGCTGCGCCTGCAAGGCAGCAAAAAAACCTTGCAGCAATGTCAGGCGGTCAGGGCCCTCGCAGAAAGTTGGCAGAAACAAGCATGTGCATGAGGAGAGCAAGGGAGAAGAGGTGTCAGAAGAGGAGGTGAAGCAAGAGATGCCTGTGCAGAAGAAAGTGCGCATGGCAGAAGGTTTGGAGGGTGTCAGCAAGCGACTAGTGGTCGCCATTGAGAAGTTGGCGGGGCTGCAGAAGGACCTGCAGTTGGAGTCAGAGAAGACGTGGGAGCTTTTGGAGGATCTGGTGGCAAAGCCGGATAGGAGCTATGGAGAGATGCTCACAAAGGCAGAGGCAATTGCTGCCAACATCGACATATCACGCTGGCAGGATTTGCCGCTATGGGAGGGTGCACAGGCGATGGGCGAGCGAGTGGAAAAAGAGGCAGAAGCAAGGCGGAAAGCCTTGCTGGATGAGTTGTCAGATGGTGAGGAGAAGCTAGACAACGAAGATGCAGAATGGGCCGGAAGTTCTGACAGTTTGTCGGAAACAGAGATGGGAGAGTGGGGGGTGCGGATTTGTAAGAGCACTGGGGTGCAATTGGAGAGCAGAAAAGAAGCGGGGAGGAGATCAGAGACAGAGAAGGGAGCAGAAGTGTCAGAAGACGTTGAAATGGAGGTAGGAGCAGAAAAGGAGGCAGGGCCTGTGGAAGAGTCGCAGACCCTACAGTAAATAGAAAAAATGGAACATTTGTATATAGATTTGTTTTCTTGTTTTGTTTGTAAATGAATTCTTGGTTTCTTGGTATACTAAGTGTGATAAAATGTCGGAAATAAGCGGAAAATGTCGGAAAGTCAGAAATGACTATAAAGTTGTAAGAGGTCCAGGTTTGCTTGGGTATGCAGCATGGAAGTCGGAAATGAGTTCTGCTGTGTGTTCCAGTTTGGAGGCGGAAAGCCAAGAGAATTCTTTGTCAGTGCCTTCATAGCCTAGCCAACATACTTTGTATTGAAGCCTGCAAATACAGTGTCAATTGATTTTGGAATCAATGATCTCGCTGATTTTGTATTCTGGTTCTCTGTCAATGTGAACTGGCAGAGGCGGAGGCTCAATGCGGTTCGGAATGGTGTTGGGTGTGGCTGGTTCTAGCATAGAGATGTGGAAGACTGGATGAACAGCGCACATAGCATCTGGAAGTTGAAGGGTAAATGAACAGGTACCTGCTTCCGCTATGATCTTGTAGGATCCTAAGTATTTTTCTGGTAGTTTCTTTGAAGGTTGAGTGGTGCAGAAGAATTGTGCTTTAACAAACACTCGTTGACCTATGCGGAAAGTTGGCAGAAGTTGTCAGCATGCATCTGCAGGACCTTGATAGTGGAGCTGAGCTTCTGCTACTGCAGTCTTGAGAGTAGAATGTAATTTGTCAAGGTTAACTATGAATTCATGGGTGTGGGCGGAAGCGAGGTCGTGTTTGGGATAAATGGTAAGGTTAGGGTGGTAACCCTTATTGGTGAAGAAAGGTGAAATGCCGGTTGTGGCAGAAGGCGCATTGTTGTAGGCAAATTCTGCAAGCAGAAGAAGTTCCGACCAGTTGTCTTGCTGGTAGTTACAATATGCTCAAATGTATTGTTCAAGTGTTTGATTAGTTTGTTCCGTCTGTCTGTCACCTTCTGGGTGGTAACCAGAAGTGAAGTGTAGGCACATGTCAAGAGCCTTACCAAGTGAGCGGAAGAAATGGGAGACAAATTCGGAACCTCTGTCAGAAGTAACATGCTCTGGTACACCGTGCTTAGAAAACACATGCATAACAAAGAGCTGCGCTAGATCAGCAGAAGTGACTGTGTTGTAGGTTGGAATGAAAATACTCTGCTTGGATAATTGGTCAACAATTACCAAGATAGCATCGTAACTGCTGGACGGCGGAAGCTTCTCGATGAAGTCCATAGAGATTGAATTCCATGGGCGTTCTGGTATCAGAAGTTGTTTGAGCAATCCGTAGGGTTTATGACATTGGGGTTTAGAGCACATGTAAGTAACACAAGATTTACAATAGTCTTTGACGAAAGAGCAGAGACCTGGCCAGGTGTATTCCCGTCGAATGAGTTCGATGGTTTTGTTCTGACCGAGGTGACCAGAAAGAATGTGGTCGTGCTTATACTGAAGGATTCGGAGGCGGAGATTGTCGGGAGTGGGGACATAGATTCTGTCATCGAGGCACAATAGACCATCGGCAGAAAGGGACCAATGGCCTTCAGGCTCTATGAGATGTGCGGCAGAAATGGGGTTGGAAGGAAGAGCGGAAATGATATTGTTGTGTAGTTGTTCGATGTCCATTACTATAGATGTGCAAAGTGATGGACCTATGAAATAAGTGGCGTGGAGAGAAGCAGAAAGTTGTTCCTGCGAGAATACTGGGCGGAAATTGTGTGGATTCACTTTAGCATAGTTGTTATTCCCCCCTTTAGGGTAGACGTCCCATCATCTAGTTAAAGAGTTGGGCTTGGTTCCAAGGCATCCAGGGTGGAAACGAATGACCATGTTGAACTGCGAAAGGTATTCCGACCATCTGGCTTGTTGGCATGTAAGAATCTTGGTAGTAGAAAAGTATTCAAGATTCTTGTGGTTGGTAACAACATCTGTCAGAAGCGGAGCCCCCTCAAGATAATGTTGCCAGATGCAGAAAGCTTCAAAAATTGCTAGAAGTTCCTTATCATGAGTATCATAGTTTAATTCTGAAATAGTGAAAGTGCGAGAATGAAATGCCACTGGATGAATCTCATTGTCGGAAGTGATGATAGAAAGGATAGCTCCCAAGGCATTGTTGGAAGCATCGGTTTCTACAATGATTTGAGTGTTGGGCATCCAGTGAGTAAGAATAGGAGCAGAAACGAAAGCTTCTTTAAGTTTGTTGAGAGTGTCACAGCAATCTTGATTGAAGTCCCAGTGGACACTTTTCTGCATAAGTCGAGTAAGTGGAACAGTGATGTTGGAATAGTTGTATATGAACTGTCAGTAGAAATTAGCGAATCCAAGGAAAGACTGGATGTCTTTCACTTTCTGAGGTTCTGGCCAATCCTGAATAGTCTTAACTTTGTCTTCTGACATTGTCAGACCTTTCGGAGAGAGGATGTAGCTGAGGTATTCCACAGATTTGGAATCAAACTCGCATTTGTTGGCATGAACAAAAAGTCCATGCTGGCGGAGACAGCAGAAAACTTCTTTGACATGTTTCCGATGCTGGGCAGTGTCGTCAGAATATATGAGAATATTGTCTAGGTAGACAGTAACACAAACATCTAATAGATCTTGGAAAATGTCGTTCATGAAATGTTGGAAAGCTGCAGGTGTGTTGGTGAGTCCAAATGGCATGACTAGCCACTTGAAGCTACTGTAGTGTGTGCAGAAAGCAGTTTTCCACTTGTCACCATCCGCTATGCAGACGAGGTGATAAGCATGTCAGAGATCTAGTTTAGTATAGACACGTGCCTTCCGAGGACTATCAAGGAGGTCGGAAATGAGCAGTAGGGGATATCGGTCTTTCCTAGTGATTTGGTTGAGGCTGCGGAAATCTACGCAAAGGCGGAGAGATCCATCCTTCTTCTGCACAAAGAGAACTGGTGCACCGTGCGGAGAGTGGGACGGATGAATAAACCCAATAGAAAGATGTTCATCAATGAACTCGCAAAGCGACTTTAGTTCTGACTGTGAAAGTGAATAGACCGTACCAAGCAGAGGCATGGTGCCTTCCTCAAGGTTGATCGTCGTAAGGGCGGTGCAGAGCAAGCATATCTGCGCATGTCTTGCTGAATACATCAGCAAACTCGTGGTATTCCTTTGGGACCTTGGAAAGGTCAATGGGTGCTTCCGAAATGGAGGCAGAAAGTCCTGAAACTGTAGGAGCGGAAAGATTGAGGCGGAAGGTTTGCGATCCCAACAATTTACTAGTGCGCATAAATGCAGCAGCATTTATGAAAGAGATCGACGGAAACTGGTGCAGAGGGTTGCTGAACAGCGGAAGCCATTCGAGTGGATGTTGACAAGGACAGAGCAATCCGGTGCAAAGGAGAACGGAAAGTGAAACTACTCAATTCCCAGTCAATCAACGGATTGTAGCAGGAGAGCCAGTTGTATCCAAGAACTAAAGAGCACGATGAATCGAGCGGAGTAACATAACAGGTTAAAGTCATGCATTCACCAGTTGGAAAACAGACAGGAAGATTGACTACCTCGGTAAGATAAAAAAAAAATTAAGTTCAATCAGAGGAATTTTGGAAGTAGAGAGTTCATGTAAACAAGTAAACGCAGTATTGATAAAACAATGGGTCGAGCCAGAGTCCACAAGAGTTGGAATAGGGATGGTAGAGTCAGAAATGAGCGGAGAAATGAGGCGGACAAGGAGGGATTGAGAGTTGGAAAGAGCAGACGTGTTGAGTCTGAACTCCATATTTGCACAGTTGAGTTCAACGCAGTTCTCAGCCTGTACGGAGACCTGAGAACTGCTCTCTATTTTTCTGAGCTCTTAGAGCCGGAAGAAGAGGCATCCTTACTCTTGTCGGAAGTAGTAGCCACACAAGCCTTAGCCTTAGTGGTGGAAGTGGCGGCCTTGTTGCAATCCTTAGCCATGTGTCCAGAACCTCCACAGAACATGCAGAGATTATTGTTGAAACAGTGTTGGTGCTCCTGAGAGGTCAACTTTCTGTCTTTGCTGAGCTTGTCAGAAAGGTCTGGCTTTTTTGGAGCAGGTTTGGACAAGGATGAAGTCAAGGAGTTGTTGTTTGATGATTTGTTGTTGCTGGTATTGTTATTCAAGGGTTTAGATGAATTGGACTGCTGCTGGTTGTTATTACCAGAAGACTTCTTGCCCTTGTCAGAAGACTTTTCCGATTTGGCGGAAGTGTTGTTGGCATGGGATTTCTTGTGCTGTTGCTCCCAGTACCAGGCGTCGATAGTCTGAGCAATTTCCTTCATCTTGATAAGCAGGGTAGGTTTTCCGGTCTGGGACATAATATCCTTAATGCGATCCAGAAGTCCTTTGTAGTATCAGTGGCAGAGAGCACCAGAGTCCCAAGAGGTCTTAACTGCTAGATGGTTGAACTCGATGTTGTATTTGAGAATGTGCTGGTTATCGTGCATGCAGAGATTGTCGAGCTCTTCTTCCGCGTCTCCCGCTGGATCAATAGTACTGAAATTTTGCTTGAGCAAACTGACAAAGTCTAGCCAGTCATCGGTGAGTTTGTCGGAAACTATAGCAGGCTCAAACCAATCAAGGGCTGTCCCTCAAAGGTAGGATAGAGCGAAATTGATCTTGGCAGAATCGTCAGAATAAAGGTTCCGATTGTTGCAGAAGTAAATCACACACTGTAAAAGGAATGGGGCAAGCTTTTTTGGGTTGGAACCGTCATAAGTGTCAGGTTCCTTCACCTTAGGCTTGTCAGATCTCAAGGCATCTTTCTGATGAATGGATCTCAAGAGTTGTCCAAGTACGCAAACTAAGTCTGGGTTGTTGTCAGGGGTTTTGTCAGAAGAGGGGTATTCACCCTCATCGTCTGGGTCTTCAGGATAGCCACCTGGGCCACCTGGATTTCCATTGTCGCCATCGGGGTTTCCGTCATCATTGCCAGGCGGACCTGGATCACTGCCAGGTGGACCAGAAGGGTTTCCCTGAGGCAGAGAGTGTAAGGTCTGACTCTGTTTGGCAGAAGGTGCACAAGTTTTGTGTTCCTTGCCTTTATTGCCAGCCCCAGAGGCCTTCAGAGGCGAAGCAAGAGTAGCACGAGCAGCGGAGACAGAACGAGTTTTGGGATGATTTGCAAGAGCCATATTCTGATGAGACTGAGCGTGTGCTGTACAGATTCGAGCAGGGGTTGTAGTCAAGAGAGTGCAAACCATAGATGAGAACTCAGAAGTGGGAATTTGAATATACTGTCAAGACTCGTTCCCAAAGGTGAATAGGAACTAGAGGATGTAGGTTATGATAGCACTATGTCAGAAAATGTCAGAAGTAATGTCGGAAAGAGTTCTGACTGTAACGCTACAGATAAGAACTGTTGGCTTCAGCTTATGTGCTGCACCCTTCCAGTTCTCGTGGGTTCTAACTTAAACGTGGTCCACATGTCAGAAGAAAGTACTGCAGGGTCGGAAAGTCATCAGAGACGACTTGGGGGTTTGACAACTAGAGACGAAGTCTAGTGTTGAGAGCGAGATAGGACTAGTCAACATAAGTCAACTAGAAGGGAAGTCAGAAGGAAGTTGGAGGTCAGAAAGCAAAGAGACTTAGAACTTAGTCAGAGGACTAGGTGGGATCTTAGTTGATATTTGAATTAGAGTCTAGGGTACAAAACTGAACTACTTAAATACTAGTATCGCTAATTGTAATAATGAAAGCGGAAGTAGCAACACTATGGAGACGAGGAATAATAAGAGTCCTTGACATAAAATAAAAGTAGCAGAAGCAGAAGCAGAAATGTATCTGAGTGGAAGTGTTCATAGTAACAGTATTGTATAAATACAAGTCATAGGATTGAGACAATAGTTCGGAGATAAGCGAGAATGGAAACAGGCAGAAATAGTCGGAAATATATCAGAAGATGATGCGGAATGTCAGAAGGTGTCAGAAGAGATCGTGGATATGACATTATCCCAAGGCTCAGACCCTTGCTCTACTCCGGAGCAATGTCCAGGCAGTCAATGCTCGCTATTGGGAGCATCAAGTGGAAATTGTGCATGATAAATGCACCACAGACAAGGCTGAGAAATCAGCTAAGTCTTCTATCAACAAAGGGAAACAACCCTCTGCCAATTCATTGTCAAACTCCTCTAGCAGGAATAATTCTGGAAACACCAGAACCTCTGGTAACTCTGGAAAAATGTCTAAGTCTTCCAAATTGGGAGGCTCCAGCAATAAATCCACAGGCCCTGACCTTACCAGAACTTGGGCAAGGATGGAAAGCTGACTGAACATAAGCAACACTTCAACAACAATCTATGTATGTTCTGTGGTTATGCAGGCCATGTTGCAGCAGACTGTCATAAGGCAAAGGCTGCTAAAGGTTGTGCTGCCACTACTACCACCACTACTACCAGTACTACCAGAGCCTCCAGTGGAACTTCCAGTAGTACCCCAGACTCCTCTTCAGTTTCTTTGAGTTCCAATATGGACTCAAAAAAATGAAGAGCAGTTCTCAGCGCTCCACACCAGCTGAGGACTGCATAGTGCCTACCAGTGTATCTATGGAGTTTCATCTCTATGCATCCACTCCTTTCAATCAAATCTGAAAATCATTTGAAGTCTCTTTGACATCCTCTATGCTACCAAACCTCTCTTTTTGAGCTCTTGTAGGTTCTGGCTCCACTCACTGCTTTATCGACCCTGCTTTTGTCAAACTACATTCTATTTCTGTATTCTCTGTAGTGCCTATATGGCTTGGTTTAATTGACAGAACATCCAATTTGACCATTACTCAGGCAGCAGAGTTATTGTTAACTTTTTCAACTGGGGAAAACATTAATGTGACATTCTATGTTACAAAACTTGACCAATCTTGCTCTGTAGTTTTTGGATACAACTGGCTCTACCACTACCATCTGTTGATTGACTGGGTATTGGGCAGTATAACTTTCCATTCTCCTTTGCATCCGAACCTAGGTTCACCAACATCTCCTCTAGCTCATACAGCAACTCTGGTGTCTCCAGTGCCATCTCTGGCTCCCACACAGACCCAAAATCACTTTGAGCAACCTCTGACTCCACTCCCCATGGAACCTGACCTGAACCCTACCATCTCTCTTATTAATGCTGCTGTGTTTCTTCACACATCACAGCTAGAAGGGGCTGAATGTTTCTGGTTAAATCTTGCACCCTCTGATGTTGCAGGATTCTCTGTCTCAGTCTCTGGTATACCTCTGGACCTGAGCAATCTTCCTGAAGAATATCATGACTTTGCAGATGTTTTTAGCAAAGTGAAAGCTGATACTCTTGCTCCTCACCATCCTTACAATCTCAAAATCTCCCTTGAGGAAGGCTCTTCACTTCCCCTTGGTCCCATTTATTCTCTCTCTCAGGCTGAGCTTATATCCCTTTGCAAGTTCATAGATGAACACCTTTCTATAGGTTTCATTTGCCCATCGCATTCTTTGCACAGTGCTCCTGTCCTTTTTGTTCATAAAAAGGATGGCTCACTCTGGCTCTGTGTCGATTTCTGGGGTCTTAACAAAATCACCAAGAAGGATTGCTATCTGCTACCACTAATAGCAGATCTCTTGGACACTCCTTGGAAAGCTTATGTCTATACAAAAATTGACCTACACCATGCATATCACCTTGTCTGCATTGCTGAAGGCGATGAATGGAAAACAGCATTTTGCACTCGCTATGGCTCCTTTGAATGGCTAGTAATGCCGTTTGGACTCTCCAATGCCCCAGCTGCTTTCCAGCACTTCATGAACAACATTTTTGCAGATCTCCTGGATGTTACAGTTATTGTTTACCTTGATGATATTCTCATTTATTCTGATAGCCTCTCTCAGCACAAGAAACATGTTCAGGAGGTGCTCCAGCATCTCTGGCAACATGGGCTTTATGCCCATGCTGATAAATGTGAATTCCACTGAGACTCTGTCAAGTATCTTGGTTACATCTTGTCTCTGGAGGGCTTGACCATGGCCTCCTCCAAAGTTCAGACTATACAGGACTGGCCAGAACCCAGGAAGGTGAAAGACATACAGTCTTTCCTAGGATTCACTAATTTCTACCATTGTTTCATTGCTAACTATTCGGATATTGTGGTACCATTCACTCACCTGACCTGGAAGGGTGCTCCATGATTATTCTCTGAGAATTGCAGAGAAGCTTTTGACAAACTCAAGAAAGCTTTCACCACAGCTCCTATTCTCACCCACTATGCCCCTGATGCTCCACTTATTGTGGAAACCAATGCCTCAGACTATGCTCTTGGAACAATACCCCCTATACTCCATGAGGATGGTGAAATTCACCCTGTCATGTTTCACTCTAGGACTTTTACTCCACCAGAACTGAATTATGATATTCATGACAAAGAACTCCTTGCCATCTTTGAGGCATTTTGTGTATGGCAACATTACCTTGAAGGTTCTGCTAACCCTGTTGATGCTGTCACAGATCACAAAAATCTTGAGTATTTTGCTACTACAAAGGTCTTGACTCATTGTCAAGCCCAGTGGTCTGAATTTCTTTCTCAGTTCAACCTGGTTATATGCTTCTGCCCCAGACGCCTAGGAACAAAACCTGACTCTTTAACTAGACAATGGGATGTCTACCCAAAAGGGGGAAATAGCAACTATGCCCAGGTTAATCCACATAATTTCTGACCAGTATTTACTAATGAGCAATTGGCTTCATCCCTACAAGCCACAATTCTGGTATCTCTGGTACTCTGGGGTGCTATTATCATGGACATTGAACTCCTTCACAATGACATTCTTTCTGCCCAATCCTCTGACCCAATCACTTCTACCCATTTACCTATTCCCTCCAATCCTCGATGGTCAATAGACTCTACTGGACTTTTGCATCTTGACAACTGCATTTATGTCCCAGACAGTAACAACCTGAGACTCTGTGTACTCTGGTACAAACATGATCATGTCTTGTCAGGTCACTTTGGCCAAAATAAGACACTCTCCCTCATTCACAGATCCTATACCTGGCTAAATATTAGAACCATGGTTAAGGATTATTGTAACTCTTGCACCACATGCCAATGCTCTAAGTTGAAGCATCACAGACCATATGGACTCCTGAAGCAGCTTCCTATACCAGAGCAGCCTTGGAATTCCATCTCAATAGATTTCATTAAGAAATTACCTGAGTCCTCTGGTTACAACTCCATCTTTGTAGTTGTTGATCGCTTCACCAAGCAAAGCATTTTCATTCCTACAAACATCACCATTACCTCTGCTCAGCTTGCAATTGTCTTCATTATGCATGTCTTCTCCAAGCACAGAGTTCCCAAGCATGTCACTTCTGACTGGGGCTCTGAGTTCGTCTCCCACTTCTTTTGCTCTCTCAGAAAGGCCCTGGACATGGAATTACATTTCATGTCCAGATATCATCCCGAGGGTGATGGTCAGACTGAACACGTTAATCAAACCTTGGAACAATATATTAGGACATATTGCAATTATCAACAAGACAACTGGGCTGAACTACTTCCTCTTGCTGAATTTGTGTGTAACAATTCTCCTAGCATGACTACTGGCATATCTCCTTTCTTCGCTAATAAAGGTTATCATCCAAACATTACTATTCATCCTGAATGCGATTTAGTTAGTGCCCACACTTGTGATTTCATAGTTGACCTGGATGAGCTCCACTGGGAGCTCCAGGAAATGATCTCTGCTGCTCAGAAATGATACCAAGGCCCTGCTGATGCATGTCAAACTAAACCACCAGACTTCAAGGTTGGAGACAAAGTCTTTTTAAAGGCTGAGTTTATCCATACTACACACCCTACCAAGAAGTTCTCGGAAAAGTACCTTGGCCCTTTTGAAATCATTGCTCAAGCTGGAAGCCACTCCTGGACCCTCTGGTTACCAGAGTCTATGCGAGCCATTCACCCAGTATTCCATGTATCCCAAATCAAGCTCACTATCCCTAACAACATTCCAAACCACATTCAATCACCCCCACCTCCAGTTCTGGTCAAAGGTGAACCTGAATACAAAATCTCTGAAATATTAGACACCAAGATTGATTGTCAGCATTGTCACTGCAATCTCCTATACTTAGTCAGATGGGCAGGATACAAAGGCACTGATGAAGAAACATCCTGGCTACTAGCCACAGAATTAAGTAATGCCCCAGAACTCATTGTTTACTTTCATGCCAAGTACCCAAACAAACCTGGTCTTTGGTTACCTCCATAGTATGCTCCTATTCATATTATTTCATTCCATTTTGAACTTTGTCCCTTTTTACCACCTATGCATTCTGTTTTCACTTAGGACTCTCTGGTAATTCTCCAGGTCTCCAGTGAATTCCTGACTCATCCTTTTATTCTCTTGCTCTCACTACTTATTGTTTACTTGTCTTTTT
>JASFDD010000630.1:0-11862 GCA_036937055.1 Nidula microcarpa | reverse complement strand
TTGTTGAGAGAAGTTCGAAATTTTGAGTAGCAACTGCAGGAAGACCACTGTTGCCTCTCAAGCCATCCCTGTTCATTTTGAACACTTTTTGAAGACAGAAAGTACTTGGAGTTGATACCTGACTTAGAGACTTTGTCTTCTGAGTACAAATTTGACTTGATATTCTTCTAAGAAGAACTGATTCTTGCCCCCACAGACTTGTGTGTCTTTCAACATAGTTTGGGTGTTATTTGGAGGTTTTGTCGTGTGTTTATAGGATTAGATTCACCCAGACCTTTGATTTCATCTGCTCTGTGTTGAGCAGCACTTCACCACACCTTTGAATTCATAGTTAACCTTGACAAATTGCATTCTACACTCAAAACTGTAGTAGCAGCAGCTCTGCTCTGCTATCAAGGTCCTGCAGATGCATGCTGACAACTTCTGCCTACTTTCTGCATAGGTCAATGAGTATTTGTTAAAGCACAATTTTTCTGCACTACTTGACCCTCAAAGAAACTATTGGAAAAATACTTAGGACCCTATGAGATCATTGTGGAAGCAGGTACCCATTCATTTACCCTCCAACTTCCAGATGCTATGTGCACTGTTCATCCAGTTTTCCACATCTCTATGCTTGAACCAGTCACACCCAACACTATTTCAAATTGCATTGAGCCTCTGCCTCTGCCAGTTCATATTGACAAAGAACCAGAATACAAAATCAGCAAGATCATTGACTCTAAAATTGATTGTCACTGTATTTGTAGACTTCAATACAAAGTATGTTGGCTAGGCTATGAAGGCACTGACAAAGAATTCTTATGGCTTTCCACCTCCAAACTGGAACACACAGCAGAACTCATTTCTGACTTCCATACCACATACCCAAATAAACCTGGACCCCTTTCAAATTTATAGCTTTTTAGACTGTTCTGCCATTTTTCGGACTTTCCGACATTTTCCGCTTATTTCCGACATTTTTATCGCACACTTAGTTATCAAGAATCCAAGAATCTGTTTACAAACAAAAAGAACAAAAAATCTATATACAATGTTCCATGTTTCTATCTACTGCAGAGTCTGCAACTCTTCTGCAGGCCCTGCCTCCTTTTCCACTTCCACCTCCATTTCAATGTCTTCTGACATTTCTGCTCCTTTCTCCACCACCTCTTCTGCTCCCTTCTCTGTTTCCAACCTTCTCTCCACCTCTTTTCTGCTCTCCAATGGCATGCCAGTGCCCATGTATGACCTTGACCCCCACTTGGTTTCCATTGCACTGTTGGAATCCTTTGATGACAACCCACACTCCAACCAGTATGCCTGCCTCCCTTCCATCTCTCTCTCCATCCACTTCTTTGAGTCCTTTGACGCCTCCCATAGTGGCAAGTGCTGCCACTGCTTCAGCTCAATGTTGGCAGCAATTGCTTCTGCCTCCACCAAAACCTGCACACACCTGCACTCTGGCTTCTCTGCCAGTTCCCTCAATGCCTTGAAAAGGTGATGTAGTCTGCAGAGTAGAATGACTATAAAATCATTTTGCTGCCCTACAGACTGGTCACTACCTCTTAAGTTTGTTGGGGGCAAGTCTGAAGTGAGATAGTATTCGAAAATGCGATACAAAATGCACAAGGTAAGATAAAGTGATGTCTGACACTATGCTAGCTAAATACAGTGAATGATCTTCCTTTTCACTTATCTAGCTATAACTCTTTGAGATGGTCTTCCTGTCTCTAGAGCTTGCAAGGTCACTTTGTTCTAAGTGGAGATAGGCCTCCTTTCAATATAAATCGCTTAAATCCACAAGGGTGGTCTTCCTTCCCTTACAGATACTAATGGTCTCTCTAAAAACTAGATAGGGATGGTCTTCCTTTCACTCTTTAATTCCCCAAAGCACAGTGGTCTTCCTTCTGTCTTTGGGTGGATATCCCAGGAGATGGTCTTCCTTTCTCCTGAAATCGCACTTTTTACTAATCAAGCCAAAAGGGATGGCCTTCCTGTCCCTCAGACTTCTCAAATCACTAACACAACTCCAGGACTTAGTCCTTGGCTTTGTTGTATGGTACTCAGTTTGTCACTCTCTTAGATTAGGGTATATGGTGGTTTTCACCCTCAAGTTGCTAGCTCTAGCTAGCACGTCTAACTTTGAAACCAAACTGGAATATGCTTGTATCTCTGACTTAGCATTGCAGGAGCTGAGGAGCTTGTCACTGCAGATTGTGTTGTGAGAGAACAGGGGCAAAATCCCTGTTGCCTTCTTCATTCCTTATCCTCAAGCTTTTATCTCATCCTGGATGGCTATTCTCAGCTCATTTCTCAGCCTGATATTTGGTTCACTTGTATTTTGGGCATCGCTTACTAGTGATCACATGTTTATTTGTATTTATCTCTAGGAGGGTGTCTTGCCGGTGCCTTTCTCTTCTATTTTGCTCTCTTCTTTGGAGCCTGACTAACATATCTGACACCTCATTCATTCATGTTTCTCTTACTTATCTTCCACCTGTGTCTAGTAGGTTTCTTACTTATGTAGCATAGACTTGTATATCCCATTTATTATTATTTTACTTTCTGCCTGTCTGTGGTTAGCCGTATGGTCTTCTTCTGTGCAAGGTTGCACTATGTTTCCTTTTCTCTCTTTGTGTGTGACTATTAGGGCTTGCTTCTGAAGCCAAACAAAGCATCACTGTTGTCTTGATTCAGCTGTGCTATAGCCTCTCCTGGTCACTGTTTAGCCGTATTGGTTACATCCGGTTCTGGATGCTGGTGCTATATTCAGTGCTGCTATGCTCTGTGTTTTCCCTCATTCTAGCTAGCCTGTTTTCTCCAGTACTTAAGACTTCATTATTGGACTCTATCCTGTCATAGCTATTTGTTTTCACTAATATCATACTTTAGATGTTGATATGTGGTTTTCCCTTAGTGTTTAGGTGTAGATCCGCCTAGGGCATATCAGCCTCCCCCATCTTCTCTGACTCCTTCCACAGGTCTTTTTGCAGACCCTCCATGCTTTCTGACAGCCTTTCAACAGCAACCACCAGGTGTTCACCAATTGCCTCCCAACCCATTGCCTTCCACACTTTCTTCTGCACAGGTGCCTCGACCTCTGACTCTTCCACCTCTGCCTCTGTCTCTTCTGCCTCCTTGCTCTTGTTGTGTGTGCATTTCTTTCTGCCAACTTTCTGTGAGGGCCCCAACCACCTGACATCACTGCAAGGTTTTTTTGCCACCTTGCAGGTGTGGCATGGTTTCTTGCCACTAAGAAAACATCAGCACAGTATTCAAAAGAATTTGGGACACTTATGGTTCCTCCTCACATTCTAAGTTCTTGGTGACACACTGCCAGCACTTGTGTGAAGCCAACCACAGTCTGCTCTTGTTTCCGCCACTTTCTGCACATACTGCCTTACTTGATTCTCCTGCTTTGCCCTTTCCCTTGGTTTTTGTGTTAGCCACAGAGGCCTTCCACACTTCTTCTGCAGCCCACCAGATCTCTGCCATTTGTGCCTCATGTTCCAGATGTTGCACTTTGTGATCCTCCTCTTCCACCAAGTGGAGCACCTCCTCCTCTATCATGTGCTTCCTGCGCTCATGTGCTGCTTGTTGCTCCTCAATCAATATGGGGACCTGGGCAGAAGGAGCAGGCATGGTGGTTGCTTTTGGTAAAAGGGCATGGGAAGTGGGTAATAAAGTTTATTTGCTGAACACCACACCACCCCTATCCACCTTATATGCACCAGAAAGTTTTTTCTGCCAAACAACTCCAAACACTTCTGATTGATCCCTCAAGGGCTCGGTCTTAAGGGAGGAATACTGTCATATCCACAATCTCTTCCAACTCTTTCTGACATTCCAACTCATCTTCTGTAGTGCTTTGAAGTCCTGTTGCAAGACTGCAAAAAGACCGGGACTGGACCAGACCCTAACTGATATGAACTGAAAAGTAACAAGACTGGTCAGGACCACAACCACAGTCTGGTCTTTGGTTCATCAATATTTCAAAAAATTGAAGACCGAGGAAAGACCAGTCTTACCAGTCTCAACCAGTCTTTTCACCCTTGCAGCCATGGGTCAGAATAGTTGGTTGAGCTTTAAATTTACGTGCAATTTGATAAACTACATTTGATGTGAGCCAAATTTCCCATCACAAGAAAATGCAACTGCAAACACTGCACTGTGTTACATGTTGCATCTCAAATTTCATTCTGCAAACAATAGCTAATCCTCTGCTATGGCTATCACTACTCAAACAATTGCACAAGGAGTCCTGCCAAGGCAGCACAAGCCTAAGGGGAAGTCACATCCTAAGAAGTTTGTTGTGACCAACAACAGTCAGAAAAGGGCTGCCAGCAAATCCAGGAGCAAAGAAGAGGATTTGGCTTCCAAGTCTAAAGATTCAGCACACAAGGCTAAGAAGAAGCAGGAGAAAAAACAGCGGCATACCAAAGAATTAGAGGGTGAGGTTAAGGTCATTGAGGATGATGCTAACCCACCTGAGGAAGAGATTGAGGTTGTGGATGGACCTAGTGGCAAAGGACTGCCTGATGAACAAGAGGTCAGTAAAGATTAACCACAGAAATTCACTCAAACTTACTAAATACCAGGACGATGGCCTGAATGACCATCAATGTGGAGCCAATCTTGATGAACAGCCTGTCAAGAAAGATTCCACCCTCAATCTCCTCACAATAATGTCAGACAAAGTCACAGTGAAGTTCAAACTATCAAATGATGAGTATGTCATGGAATTGGGGAGGTGGTGTACTGTTTGCAAGTACATCTTCACATTAAGAATAATCTAATGTAACTTACCAGGGTCTAGAAACAATTCCCACTTCATCAAATTGCATGGAAAGCACAAGGCTCTTCATAAGGGTGGAAATTCATCATGCCACATACACATTTGTCAGCATTATAAACTCTACAAGGAGAAGTGCAAAAAGGACAACATATCAATCAATCATTGGGCAATTCCACGTGATATTTGGAAGGTTATGGAGGAGGAAAAGGAGGCAGAGAAGCACGGTTGAATGACAAAGAAGCATCAGCAACAGCAGTTGGACTTCAAGACTGTCACAGGGCCTTGCAAGTTCACGAGATCAGGCACCCTCCATGCGGTTTCCAAGCTTATTGCAACTAACCATCAGGTGAGTCACTATTCCATGTTGTGGACCCTAAGAGGATATTAATCACACACCTATAGCCACTGGCATTCACCAACAACCTCACTTTTCGAAATATGCTGGTCTCCATGAGACCAAAATCAATGACATCTGACCTTCTGAGTGCATATGATGTCAGAGTCTATCTTCATAATCAATTTGTCAATCACATAAAGGAACTGAAGGATGAAATAACCATAAGCAACTTGTTGTCACACAGTAGTTGACATATACTGAACACTTACTTGAGTAGGCAGCTCCAGGAAAAGTATCAGTGACTGAAGATACATGGTTGGCAGATCATACAAAGCAGGGGTTCATGGGGATGTTGGGGCATTGGATTGAGGTGAAGGGCAAGAAATGGAAGATGAGAAGCAAGGTAATTGGGTTCAAAGCTTTATCAGGTGCACACAGTGGGAAGAACTTAGGAAGGTATGCAGTAGGATTGCTTGATCATGTTGGGATCATGGATAAGAACAGCTCAAAGGCATGTCATCATTTATCTCACAATGATGATTAATCACTAACTTTCCCATGTCACAGCATCAGCTCTATATGGCAACTCTAGATAATACTGGAAACAACAATACAACTTGCAGGACAATTGAAAAGATTCATAATTGTTGTGGTCTTGAATGGGATAGCAACAAATTACAATTACTGTATGCTAGTCATTACCTCAAGTATTCCTCTCTAAATTCTCCCTTCATAGCTGTCTGGGACATGTAGTCAACCTTGGGAATGTTGACATTATAGATCACATCACCAAGATTGCAGCCATCAAAAATACAACAGCAATCTGGGAATATGATCCCACATGGGATGACAACCATGTTTTAGGCAGCTCACTTGATGTGATTGCTGCCATTCAGACACTTGCTATCAAGGTAATCTCTTAATTGATCTTTAACACTTACAACTCACTTACTTGTCAACTTTTAGATTCAAGCATCAGGACAGCACATCAAATACTTCCAAAGTACTCAGCTTTGTTGTGGGCTTCCCAAAGCACTCAAGATCCCATTACACAGTAACATTCAATGGGGAACCGCATTCAAAATGCTTGACCAAGCAAACAAGCTCCATCAGGCAAGTTTTAACTGCTTCATTTCTATGTTTTGGTCTTGGGTACTGAGATATTTTGATAGCCCATTGGTCTATTCTTAACATCAGCAGATGAGATGTATGGTTCCATTACCACCTTATGCTGTGATGGTTGCCTTGTAAAACATATAAGGTGGTCTGCCTTCAAGTTGGTTGATGATGACTGGGTTAGAGTCATTGATGCTTGCAACATCCTCACAGTAAGCCAGATTCTTTAATTTGTGGGCCAGTCAAATCAATTACCATTTTATCTTTAGGATTCAAATCAAATTCAGCATCACTTTTCCTCTAAAAGCAACCCACCCTTTGGCACACTCTTCCTTCTCTCAAAGAACTCCAGTTGGCATGGGAAAAAAAGCATGATGCCCCGAAATATGTCCTATACAAGGAGGCTCTTACTGCTGGTCTCAAAAAGCTCAGGAAATACTATTTGCACCTCGACAAAAAGCCAAGTTTTGTCCTGGCACTTGGTAAGAATTGTCCTTTGATTGGTTCAGTTTCTTAATGAGACTTGCTGTAGTGCTCCATCCATATTATAAACTTGCTTATATTAAGCTGGCATGGGGTGGTCCAGAAGAACAGGCAGCTGAAATTGTGGCAGGAAATCCCAATGCAAAAGACTGGCAAGATGAAGCTAAAAAGATTGTTGAGAAAGCTGTAAGCAACTTTCTTCTTTCCTCTCAAGATAATCATGTTTGCTCATCTGACATAAAATAGATGGCTCAATATTATAAAGATCATCCATCCACTCAGGCTTTTGATGCATCCAGCAGCAGTGAATCATGTAACACCACTCTGACTGTGGTTCCGGCCTTGTCAGAATTCAATAAACATCACAAAACATTGCTCTCTGAAGACACAGAGGAAGGCTGGGCCTCTGAGCTGTGTTGGTACCTTGGAACTATGGAATGGGATGTGAAAAAAGATATTGACTTGGTCAAATGGTGGCAGGTAGGTTATTCATCACTATTAATTGTATTTTTTTACTTATAAACTTCATAGAATCATGCTCAGTTGTTCCCAACACTTGCATGTATTGCCCTTAATGTGCTGCCCTCCCAAGTATCATCTGTGTCATGTGAACAGCTGTTCTCAGGTACCAAACAGGTTGCAACTGACTTCCATGCAAGTTTGGGTCCTATTCTTTTCAAGGAGCTCACAATGATGAGTTCTGCATGGGGACCTGGGCTCTATGATGCTGCTGCTTGGAACAGCATAAAGGTCAAAGAGATGCTCGTTGATGACATTGACTCTTCTTTGTGGGCCATGGAGCTAAATTATGATGGGTTTGAGCTTGTGTTATAAAACATCATGCACTGGTAATTATTGTGCACATTTTCATGTGATTATATTGTAGCTACCAAAGCTCCAGGAGCTTAATTAACTTGTCCTGCATTTGAAGTAACTACAACATACATACTAGGACCCCTTTGAGACTGGTTAGGACTGGGTAAAAACCAGTCTTAACCATAACTAGTTCAGACCAGTCCTATAACTACAAAAAACCACATTGGTCCGGTCCATATCAGTTTGGTCCAGTCTTTTTTGATCCTCAAACTTGGGAGGACTGGTTTTGGTCTCAGTCCAAGTGTCTCGAGGGCAAAAGACCAGACCAAACTGGACTTCAAAGCACTAATCTTCTGATATGCTTCTGACTATTTCCACCTGTTTCCATTCTTGCTTATCTCCAAACTATTGTCTTGATTCTATGACTTGTATTTATACAATACCATCACTATGAACCCTTCCACTCAGATATTTTTCTGCTTCCACTTCCACTACTTTTATTATGTGTCAACAATTCATATTATCCCTTGTCTCCATAGTGTTGCTACTTCTGTTTTCATTATTACAATTAATGATACTAGTATTTAAGTAGTTCAGTTTTGTACCCTAGACTCCAATTCAAATATCAACTAAGATCCCACCTAGTCTTCTGACTAAGTTCTAAGTCTCTTCGCTTTCCAATCTCTGACTTCCTTCTGACTTTCCTTCTAGTTGACTTATGTCAACTAGTCTTATCTTGCTCTCAACACTAGACTTTGTCTCTAGTTGCCAAACCCTTAAGTTGTCTCTGACAACTTTCCGACCCTGTGGTACTATCTTCCAACATGTGGACCATGTTTAAGTTAGAACCCATGAGAACTGGAAGGGTGCAGCACATAAGCTGAAGCTGACAGTTCTTATCTGTAGTGTTATGGTCAGAACTTCTTCCAACATTACTTCTGACATTTTCTGACATAGCACTATCATAACCTATGTCCTCTAGTTCCTATTCACCTTTGGGAATGAGTCTTGACAATGAAGAGCTGTGCTAGATTGGTGGAAGTGACTGTGTAATAGGTCAGAATGAAAATACTCTGCTTGAATAATTGGTCAACAATTACCAAGATAGTGTCATAACCGCTGGATGGTGAAAGCTTCTTGATGAAGTCCATAGAGATTGAATTCCATGGGCATTCGGGTATTGGAAGTTGTTTGAGCAATCTGTATGGTTTGTGACATTGGGGTTTAGAGCACATGCAAGTAACACAAGATTTACAATAGTCTTTGATGAAAGAGCAGAGACCTGGCCAGGTGTAATCCCATCAGATAAGTTCAATGGTTTTATTCTGACCAAGGTGACTAGAAAGAATGTGGTCATGCTTGTACTGAAGAATTCAGAGGCAGAGGTTGTTGGAAGTGGGGACATAGATTCTGTTATCAAGGCACAATAGAACATCAGTGGAAAGCAACCAACAGCCTTTAGGTGCTGTAATATGTGTGGCAGAAATGGGGTTGGAAGGAAGTGCAGAAATGATATTGTTGTGAAGTCATTCAACATCCATTGCTATAGATGTGCAAAGAGATGGACCTATGAAATAAGTGGCACAGAGAGAAGCAGAAAGTTGTTCCTGCAGGAATACTGGGCAGAAGTTATGCAGATTTACTTTAGCATAGTTGTTATTCCCCCCTTTAGGGTAGATGTGTCAAGAACTTGTTTCTGGGTAAGACCTAGAGTTGCTGGGCAAGTAATAACTCAGGAGGAGCTAAGGAAAATAACCAGAGGCTCCATTGATATCTCTGGGAATGTGTTCTAGCACTATGTTGAAGAGAAGAATCAGAATGGATGGCAGCTTCAGCTTATGTGCTGTGCCCCCTTTGTTTCTATTGTCCAATTTACAGATTATGTTTTAGTGAATTGAACAGAGGTAAGAGGTTGCAAACTCAGTTTCCTGACCAGAGGTTGATCAGGTGAAATCTCTGGGGACTGGAGATTTACTATGAGAGCAATAATGATGGTGAGAGGAGATCAAGAGAGCAGAGGATGTTGAGAATGTCAGAGGTAGCTTTGCTAGTGGAGAGGAACTAGCAGTTGTAACATGTAGTAATTAACTAACTGAAGTTCTATGGTACATTTGAGGTACTTAAATACTAAGAGATACAGCAAGGTACTAAAACATACTAAGTAAAAAGGAGAAGTAAGTGGGTCAAATGAAAGAAAGCATATGACAATAGTAAGTAAATGTTAATGCAGAGGATTATACTGTAGAGAACTAGTGTCTTGTGGCTGAAATGTATAAATTGAGAAATGGAAAAAGACCAGAGTGAACCTGAGTAAACCAGAGATGATGTGGTGAGTCAGGAAAGTGTTGGGATTGATTATAAACTTGATTAGGAGTGTATAAGCAGTATTCATGAGTGGAATATGACAGTATTTCCCCCTTAGCAACAAACCAATGAGTCACTTAGAGGTCACTGTGGCTGTGGTGTGTGTGCATTGACCATGATAGCATAATTGAAATTTAAAAATTTCTTGACTTCAACCATAACCACTGTTGCAAAAATGTCCTCCCCCCAGAACTCATTCAAACAGTGCAAGGCTGCTCTCAAAGCCAAACAATGTGAACACAAGGAAGCCACCCATTGTCTCATGCACAAAGAACAAGAGGCACAGGAAGAGCTTGCATGAATCCAGGCTGAAGAAGAGCAGGTCACATGTGAGGAGGCAGAATGTGCTGCACATGAAGAAGAGGAGCATCAGATGCACAAGGAGCAGGAATGACATGTGTGTGAGGATGTCATATCCACAATCTCTTCTGACACTTTCTGACATTTCCAAATCATCTTCTGATATGTTTCTGACTATTTCTGCCTGTTTCCATTCTTGCTTATCCCCAAACTATTGTCTTGATCCTATGACTCATATTTATACAATACCGTTACTACAAACACTTCTGCTCAGATACATTTCTGCTTCCGCTTCCACTACTTTTATTATGTGTCAAGGACTCTTATTATCCCTCATCTCCATAGTGTTGCTACTTCTGCTTTCATTATTACAATTAGTGATACTAGTATTTAAGTAGCTCAGTTCTGTATCCTAGACTCCAATTCAAATATCAACTAAGATCCCACCTAGTCTTCTGACTAAGTTCTAAGTCCCTTTGCTTTCCAACCTCTGACTCCCTTCTGACTTCCCTTCTAGTTGACTTACATTGACTAGTCTTACCTCGCTCTTGACACTAGACTTGGTCTCTAGTTGTCAAACCCCTAAGTCATCTCTGATGACTTTCCAACCCCATGGTACTTTCTTCTGACATGTGGACCACATTTAAGTTAGAACCCACAAGAACTGGAAGGGCGCAGCACATAAGCTGAAGCCAATGGTTCTTATCTGTAGCATTACAGTTGGAACTCCTTCCAATGTTACTTCCAACATTTTCCAATGTAGCACTATTGTAACCTATGTCCTCTAGTTCCTATTCACCTTTGGGAACAAGTCTTGACAGAGGAGGTGGCAGTTACATGAGGAGCAGGAGCAGGAGCAATGTGCATGCAAGGAGGATGAGGAGCACTACTGTAAAGAGGTGGAGGCATTGAGGGAAAAAGGTGATAAGATTGTAAGGGCAAAGGAGGATCAGGTGAAAATTGCAGAGGATGTGACAAGGAAATGGCATGCACAGGCAGCAGCAGAAGAGGCAGTGGCACTCACAAAAGCAGGGTCATCCAAGGTAAGCCAGAGATCATTTCTGGTAACCAGAAGCTAACAGCAATAACAGGGAAAAAATGATAAGCTGTTCATAGAGGTGAGTGATCAATCAGATCACATTTAGTTGCTTGCTAACCATTTCTATAGAGAAAAAAGATGGTAGCTATGCCTCCTAAGAAAACAGCAAAGGGTAAGGGCATAATTAAAAGGCCCAAGAACCACAACAAAACCTCTGGGCCTGACACTGGCAGTGAGGGCAAGGGCATCAAGCTGATGGCCCATCTGAAGAACAAGGGGTCAAAGGTGGAATGGATGTAGGTGCATGAGGTCAACAAGTGTGAGGGCTGCTTGCATGGGGTAAAGGAGTGCTGGGTGCTGTTGGATGGCAATGCATGCTATGACTGTGCCAGGTTGGCAGAGAAGTGCTTGATGGTCAAGAGCATGCTAAGAAAGCAAAAGAGTGAAAAAGCAGGCAAGGCAGGACTGTCAAAGAAGGCAAAGGTGGAGGAGGTCTCCAGGACAGATCCAGTGATTCTCTAGGAGATTTTGCAAGGGGCAGACATGCTAGAGGTGAAAAGGAGATTGAGTCTGTAGAGTAGAATGACAGTAAAATTGTTTTGCTGTCCCACAGACTGGTCACTACCTCTT
>JASFDD010000629.1:0-11864 GCA_036937055.1 Nidula microcarpa | reverse complement strand
TATGTGCTGCCTGACCTTCATCATCAACATCTGCCTCCAGACTTGCATCAACCTCCTCTTCAACAGCTATATCTGCACCATCTGAGTCTTCATCACCCTCATCCAGTATAATCTCCTCCTCATTTCCAACAGCCAAAGACACTCCAGGCTGCTGATATACATGAGATTTCACACCAGCTGCAACAGTGACCTTCTTCTTTGGTTTTGGCTTCTTGAAAAAGAATGAAATGAATATTTATTAAAAATGAATTGAGAATTGGTCATATGTTAAATAGAAAATAATGTTTACTTTTACAACCAGGTTGAAAATGTGAGCAAGACAGCAAAGGTGACCACACATTCCAGGAAATAAAGGTATCAGCAGCCCAAGATATTCAGCCAATTTATCACAATTGCTTGCATTGTCCATGCAGAGTGAGAAAAGCTAGGGAAATTAGCATTAAGCAATTCAAAATCCAAATAAAATATAACAATAGGATATATTTACTAGCTTTTGGAGTCCAAATCTCATTAGGCAATCTGATACAACCATTGCCATATATTTACCATCATGTTTTTGTGTTAACCTGTAGATTCCAGTGAGTCTGTATTCTGAAAATAAATAGAAATGTAATATCAAGCAGACATACTGTATAAACTCAAGAACTGCCCTATGGATGGACCCATTTTCATACCAGACAACTATTAGACCAAGATAAGATGATACAATGGGTGAGGTCCAGCCATCAAGCACAAGATGAATGCCTCTGTGTATGGATAATCTGGTTCAGGCTTTGGTGGAGCCTTAACACCCTGAGCAGATAGACATTGGTTCATTGCCTTCACTAGGTTACTAGTACCTTCACTTGTCTTGGAGCAAGGACAATACAAAAGGCCTTTATGAAGATGAGGATGGTGTTTACAGGTGAAAACATAAGTAAGGCTGAGAGGTGAGCCATCTGTGTTGTAGTTTCATTGAAGAGTGGTGTTATAGTGGTTGTAGACATCAGAGTGCCATGCAGAACAAGCAGCAACTGGAAATATTATTATTCTATGATCAATAAACTATTTAATGGTTTACTCACTGATAATCTCTCTATCAGACAATTCCCATACTTTTAAGTCAATGCATTTGTTGATCACAGGTGCTGCAGCAACTACCTTGCTCTTGATAGGAGATACAAGAACAGGTGGAGGAGATTCTGAGCATAGCAGTGACAGTACATGTGGACCACCTTCATTATCTGAGTCAGATCCAGAAGGGACATCAGGAAAAGATTCAGCAGATAAGCTATGACTGCAAGATTGCATGTGTGCAGCTTGAGCACAATTAGGAGCACAACCACAATCACAACTAGGGTCTGGGACTGCAGCTGCAGCTCAACCTTGTGTACAGGGAGGCATTTGACAAGGCAGAAGGGTAGTGTTTGAAAGTCTGGTCCTGTCTGGTCTTTTGACCCTCAAGGGCTTGGACTGAGACCAGTCTTTTGCAGTTAAAAGACCGCAAAAGACTGTGCAAGACTGCACAAGACTGGTTTAGGTCAGTTTAGGTCAGTCTTTTGCAGTTGATGAACCAGTCTCAACCAGTTACAGTTGACACTTTGGTCTTTGCAGTCCTCTGACAGTCTTAAACCGGTTTAATCTGTCAAATATTTGCTTATGAAAGGTAGATACTAGGGAATTGTAACAATTCATTGATAAATGTGAGCACATTACACTCCCCCATGTATATATGTACATCATACATAGACTATACATATTTTATGTATAGTATACATAGACTCTCCATAGACTCTACATAGATTTGAATAAATTCCCCACTGTCCAGGTTGATAGTCTACATAGAGTCTATGTAGAGTCAATGTAAAATCTATGTAATACATAGACTCTATGTAAAGTCTGTATATTCTATGTAAAGTCCATGTATGCAGAGTCTATGTATATTCTATGTATACTTAATAATATAAATAGCAGAAAAACAATTATATGAATTTCTATATTTGGTTTTTATAATTTCAAAATAAAATATATATAGTTTATTTATAAGCTATTAGTGAACATCAGTAGATTATGATGATTAATTTTTAATTTTTAATATAAATATAGCAAAGCAGCAAAGTTGCATGATAGTATAATAATTTTGTTCTATAAATAGTAATATCTCTCACACAATATTATTATGCTATATTTAATAGATATGTTACCATAGTTTAATCTGTAAATAAATATAAACAATAATTAAGGGGTTGAAAACTCAATATTGTATTCATTACCATGGGAATCACTCTGAAAATAGATGTTCTAAAAATAAACATTTGGGTAAATCATAGCCTCTACTTAGGTAAGCCTATATATGGCAAAATTATATCACTAACCACTTTCTTTGTTGAGAAAAATGTAAACTACTTTCCAAATATAGACTCTTTTGTAAATTAATCCCATTAAATTACATAATCATATGCCCAATATAGCTATTTTTAGCACAGTTCTGGTTTGAAAGATATTATTGCATTATATAATCATAGTATTTTATTAATAGAAGAGATTTCATGAAAAAAAATCTATATATATAATATTTTGCATTTTTCTCAATAAGGAAAGTGTGTAGTAATGTGATTTTGCCATTTATGGGATTACCTAAGTAGTGGCTATGATTTGCCTATATCTATTTTTAGAATAATTCCCATAGTAACACAAAATACAACTATGCTAAAAATATCTATTAAGCACATTATGACATAATTTGATAGGATCAATTTACTAAAAGACTCCATATTTAGAAAGTGTTTAGCAATATAATGTTGCCATATATAGAATCACCTAAATAGTGTAGTGTATACATAACTCTATCTACACTCTATGTAGAGTCTACATACAGTCTACATACAGTCTACATAAAGCTCAACAATTGATCTATTTTGGATGAAGTTAAACAAGGTACAGTGTATGTAGACTCTAGGTACAGTAAACATACACTAGGTATAGTAGAAGTGTGGGTTACATATAGTATATGTAGACTATACATACATACATAGAGTATACATACATTCTACATATACCTGTGGGGGAGTGTAAAGTACAGATAAATGCTTGAATTTAGCTTGTTATCTATCTCTTATTGTGGTAGTAAACTCAAATATCAATTGCACACTGTTATTACCATCAAAACAAGTGCAAGAACATCAAAAATGAGTGATAATTGACAGCACTGTGTCTGTATTTGTGAAATTTAGTCAAAATTAACAAATTTACTCATAACATTTTTAATTTTTCACTAAAAGTTACGATTATTAACTAGTTTGAAAGCTAATATTTGGCATTACATATGCCCAAACCTATGGACTGAAAGACCAGTCGAGACCGATGCAAACCGGTTTTTTGTCAGTCTTCATAATTTCAACTTCACAGAAGACCAAAGACCAGACTGCAGTTACAGTCTTTGATTGGTCTTGACTTTTTTTTCAGTCTTGATCAGTTACAGTCTGGTCCAGTCTCAGTCTTTTTCCAGTCTTGTAACCAGACTTCCAAACACTAGGGAAGGGTGTGGGACCTTTGTTTCTCCTCATTTCGCTGATGTGAGGCTTGGAGTTTCAACAGTGATGCAGGAAGAAGCAGATATATACAAAAATAACCATGGGAAGAGTAAAAATAGCTATTTTACCCATGGATATCCATGGTACCCACAGGATTTATCCAAATCCAGAAATAACATGTGGGTAAGCTATCCATGGATCAATATCCAGATTTATGTAATCCATGTTAGTCCCTACTTCCATCAACTAGTCTTACCTTGCTCTCAACACTAGACTTAGTCTCTAGTTGTCAAACCCTCAAGTCATCTCCAACAACTTTCTGACCCCACAGTACTGTCTTCTGACATGTGGACCACATTTAAGTTAGAACCCACAAGAACTGGAAGGGCACAGCACATAAGCTGAAGCCAACAGTTCTTATCTGTAGCATTATGGTCAGAAACCTTTCCAACATACTTTCAACATTTTCCAACATAGCACTATTGTAACCTACATCCTCTAGTTCCTATTCACCTTTGGGAACAAGTCTTGACAATAGTCTCTAATATGAATATTGACTAAGTTACACCTAGTCCCTCTGATTCACTTCTGACCTTCCAACTCCCTTCTGACTTCCCTTCTAGTTGACTTATGTTGACTAGTCTTACCTCACCCTTAACACTAGACTTGGACTCTAGCTGCCATTATCCCTCAGTTGTCTCCAACAACTTTCTGACACTGTGGTACTTTCTTCCAACATGTGGACCACATCTAAGTTAGAACCCACAAGGACTGGAAGGGTGCAGCACATAAGCTGAAGCTGATGGTTCTTATCTTTAGCATTGTGGTCAGAAATCCTTCTGACATTACCTCTGACATTTTTTGACATAGTGCTATTGTAACCTACAACCTCTAGTTCCTATTTACCCTTTAGAAACAAGACTTGACACACTAACAAATAAGAAATTCAATCACTTATCAAATCACATCATATTAAAAGTAGCAGTTATGTTAGGACTATGTCAAATTCTATTTTTAGAATATTCCCTCATAACAAATAAGGATTTATGTCACATAATATTAAAATAACAGTTATATTGGTACTTTGGCATATTTTCTCATTTTATGTGACAATTTCCTACAGCATTCACTGAATTCCTGGGAATCCATCAGGAAAATCCATGGATTCCTAGGAATCTACTGATAAGACTCATTCCCAAAGTAAATTAGGAAATAGAAGTTGTAAGCTACAATAGCACTATGTCAGAAAAGTCAGAAGTAACATTGGAAAGGATTCTGAACACAATTCTACAACAGAACCATCAGCTTCAGATTATGTGCTGTGCCCTTCCAGTTCTTGTGGGTTCTAACTTACAACATGGTCCACATGTCAGAAGGAAGTACTGTATGGTTGGAAAGTTGTTGGAGACAATTTGGGGTTTGATAACTAGAGGCTGAGTCTAATGTTGAGGGTAAAGTAATACTAGTTGACCAAAGGTCAGCTAGAAGAGAATCAAAAAGGGGTCAGAAGTTGGAATACAAAGGGATTGAGAACTTGGTGAAGAGACTAGGTGGATCTTAGTTGATATTTGGATTGTAGATACAGGATGGAAACTAGCTACTTAAATATGTGGATAGCTAATTGTATAACTAATTAGAAAATGATAACTAGTAGCAACAAAGTCATAATAGAACAGGATATCATAATAAGTATCAGAAGTCAAATCTCAGAGTCAGAATGCATATCAGAAATGTTCATAAAAGAAATATTGTTCTGATAGGGATCAAGGTATTGTCAAGCATAGAAACAGTAATGAAGTGAACTGGAAATGGGGTATTATGGTTATCAGAAATATCAGAATAGTGGTAGAAATGATCAGAAGGATATCAGAAGCATGGTCTGGGTTTTGGTATATGAAATCTACAAAGATTCCTGCAGGAAGTGTAAAAAGCTCCTTACAAATTCCATGGAAATTTTCATGGATTCCTCCAAGATTCCTGCAGGAATACATGGGGGAGTGTAAGACCTCCACTACATTGGAAAATGTCAGAAGTAATGTCAAAAGGGATTCCAACTGTAACACTACATATATAGAACCGTCAGTTTCAGCTTATGTGCTGTGCCCTTCCAGTTCTTGTGGGTTCTAACTTACAACATGGTCCACACATCAGAAAGAAGTACCATGGGGTCAGAAAGTTGTTAAAGATGACTTGGGTGGTTGACAACTAGAGACTAAGTCTAGTTTCAAGAGTGAGATAAGACTAGTTAATCTAAGTTAACTAGAAGGAAGGCCAGAAAGGAATCAGAAGTCAGAATACAAGGAGGACTTAGAACTTAGTCAGGAGACTAGGTGGAATCTTAGTTGATATTTGGATTAGAGACTAAGATACAGAACAGAACTACTTATATACAAGTATTACTAATTGTGATAATAAATATGAAAGTAGCAACACTATGGAGACAAGGAATAATAGAAGTCCTTGACACATAATAAAAGTAGCAGAAGCAGAAGTGGAAATGTATCAGAGTGGAAATTTGTGTAGAAATGGTATTATACAAGTAAGTGTCAGATGATCAAAACAATAGTTCAGCTTTTAACAAGAAATGGAGACAAGCAGAAAGAGTTGGAAGCACATTGGAAATGTGGCAGAATGTTGGAAGAGTATTGGAAGAATCTGTCAAGACTTATTCCCAAAGTAAATTAGGAACTAGAAGTCATAGGCTACAATAGCACTACATCAGAAACATCAGAAACAACATCAGAAAGGATTCCAAATGTAACACTACAAGTGTAGAACCATTGGCTTCAATGTATGTGCTGTGCCCTTCCAGTTCTCATGGGTTCTGACTTACAACATGGTCCACACATTAGAAGTAATGACCAGGGGATGAAAAGTTGTCAGAGACAACTTGGGTGTTGACAACTAGAGATTAAGTCTAGTGTCAAGGGCAAGAAAGACTAGTTGACATAAGTCAACTAGAAGGAAGGTTGGAAGAGAGTCAGAAGTCAGAATACAAAGGACTGAACAAGGTGAATGGGAAACAGGGTATCATGATTATTGGAAATATCAGAAAAGGGTTGGAGAGGATCAAAAATATATCAGAAGCATAGTCTGGGTTTCAGTATATGACAGAATCAGGGATATGACAAAACCACAGAGCCCTTCACTTTGCTTTGACTCTACAACTATTCTACTGTAAAACATATAGACTCCACATAAAATGTATCTAGACTCCAAAAATTAACAATTGTAGCAGCAATTTCATGATGTACACTTTACATACATTCTAGGTGAAGGGAAATACATTAGATGGAGAGCAGAAGGATTTACTGGGAGTCCAGGTGGAGTCTACAGAGACTAGGCAGAGTCTATATTAAGTCCATATAGACATGTAAGGGAGTATAAAAGACAGATCTCATCTCATCTTAGCTTGTACTTGCAAGTATTTGTCCTGCATTTCTGTACTTTCCTGGTGTTATGAGTTTAGTCCATTCTATCTTTCTGTAAGCCATATGGAAGTGACCTATGTGCTGTAGAAAGCCTGCACCAACTATTCTGTAATAGCTCATATAGAAATGCACTCAGACCTGCATACAGAAATATGCTAACATCCACACATGGAAATCCTTAAGTTGAAAGACCCAAATGCTTACAAGTCAGACCAGTGTTGAAAATTTATAGAATTTGATTAAATGTTTATCACCTCCCATGTTGAATTTTTTTTTAAATGGAAGCTGTTTAAACAGTGGTATTAAAACTTCATTTAAAATGTTTAAATCGATGCAATTTTAAAATCACAACAAAGCCATGAAGGGATTCAAACTTGAAACATCTGTGATTATGAAGAGTAACAAATTATAACCTTTAACTACTAAGCCATAGCAGCTTACTAAATTCTCAAAAGGAGAACTATGATAACTGCAAATCTATACATGTCACTTATTAACTTTGGATCACTGTGACTTTGTGCTTGATTCAAGTAGGTATGAGTTAAGTAATATACAAATAAATGACACAGATTTGACTATACACTGTGAGGTTGTGTACTTATTTCCTTAAGTAGGATTTGACTATTAGCATATCAAAGTTGCTCTATTTATGCTTTTTGTAAATGGGCATATAGCTCAATGGTTATTGTAGAGTATATGATACAATAAACATGTTGACCACAGAGGTGCATATTCAAACCCTGCTATTGTTAGGTGTTGATTGGTATATTTAAACCTCCATTTAAACAATTGCTTAAATATTTAAAACAGGATTTTAACACATTATAACATTCCCAAATGCTAAATATTAGGTAAGCATTTAAGCAACTTTTAAACAATATTTAAACATGCTCTAAATAAGCCTTCTCCCCAGTATTATATCAGTAGTAAGCTGTTTAAACAGCTCCTGTTTTTTTTAGAAAAAAATTAGCATGGGATATGATAAATATTTAATCAAATTCCATGAAATGTCACAAAATTTCACCACTGGTCTAGTTAACACCTGGCAGGACATTCCAAAAATGATCATTACTTCTATGGGGTGAAGGTTTTGAAAATGACCCATGCAAAGCACTGATATGGCCCTTTTTTTGCAAAATTTGGTCACCATTGGAAGTCCAGCACAACATAGACAAATACTCTTGTCCTCAACTTTCAAAATACAGTGTTCCACACTGGCTCCTTTTGATTTATATCACTGCAGGTGCTGGCTTCCAAATCTGTTAGATTTAGAAGGAATAAAAAGTGGCTAAAATAAAAATATATACATACCTCTATCTGCCAGATATAGGGAGAATATATTCATAATATATTCTGCAATGTTTATTTGCTATATTTATTGTAAATAATATCTATCAGAGAAATTGAGAATATATTCATAATATGTTCTGTAATCTTTATTTGCTATATTTATTGTAAATAAATCTACATAATATCCATCAGAGAAATCAAGAATATATTTAAAATAAAAACTACATTAATGCACTGGATATGGTGCTGGAGAAAATAAGAAGAAATATGCCAGATATAGTCACAATGTCTTCTCCATCGATCTGCTGGATATATTGTGAATTTATTGAATCATGTGATTTTCATATGACCTACAATCACTGTTATCTCCTCATTCAGACTGTGGAAGTGTCTGAGCTCTGGGACCAAGAACATAGTAGACCATACATATACTTAGCATTGAAACACATCTGGTAAGGCCTTACCACTCTCACCTTTTGGCTTATATTGATTGTAATATGTCTGTTCTTAATAGGTTAACCTTGAATACTAGATAAGCATGTAGGCCTTACCAGGCATGTTTTAACACTAAGTATATGTACAGTCATCAACTGGCCAGTGGCTTGACACCACCCAGTGGTTCATTGGCACTTACTCTACACAAATCTCTATGAAACAATTTGAATATTTTTGCATAGTTTATATCTCAATGTCTCAAAAATATTTTAATACTGAGTTGAATCACAGTTCTTCCCATTTCTTGGAATATTGATCATTGAAGTTCCAAACAGCACCTGGCACAAAATTTTTGACCCTTTTGGATGCAAGGGTTTCAAAAATGATTGAATCAATACAAATTTAGTAATTGCATGCCACCAGGTGGTTTCAAAAATGTCCAATCTTGAGTTGAGTACCCTCAAAAGAACAACATTGCTCTCTACATCTAGAAGACAAATGACCTCAATTTATTTTATACATGCTCTTGAAATGTTTCACTAAGAGTACTGATAATTCTTGTAGCCCAAATATTAGCTCCAGATTTATAATATTAAAATTTCTAATTCCCTGCACCACTGGACAGTGGATGACTGTATAACCTACAGTGGTCCTTGGTCCCAGAGCTCAGACACCTCCATCGTCTGAGTGAGGAGATAACAGTGATTGTAGGTCATATTAAAATCACATGATTCAATAAATTCACAATATATCCAGCAGATTGATGGAAAGACATTGTGACTATATCTGGCATATTTATTCTTATTTTCTCCAACACCATATCCAGCATATTAATGTAGTTTTTATTTTAAATACATTTTTGATTTCTCTGATGGATATTATATGGATGTACTTACAATAAATATGGTGAATAAAGATTGAATTTATTGTAGAATATATTATGAATATATTCTCCCTATATCTGGCAGATAGAGGCATGTATATATTTTTTATTTTAACCACTCTTTATTCCATCTAAATCTAGGAGATTTAGAAACCAGTGTCTTTGGTGGATGCTGCACATTGGCCATGCACTATTTCCTGCTATCCAACATCCTCTATCAATTTTCTATCAGAATCCTACCATGGACTCCCTAAACCTCCCATGGACTATCTGAATTACTTCCCTTCTTCCTGTACTGCCTGAGGTCATATCAAATCTACAACAAAGCTATGAATATGGATGCACAGTATGGACTATGCTTGCTCTTCACACCTACTAAACTTGTTGCAGATAAGAATTTAAATTGAAATTGTTCAAATTTATTACAGAGGCTGAATGTGCCCCATTTCACCTGTGTAAAGATCATTGTAAATAAGTTTTATTTATGAAGGGGATACATGCTCCATTTTCTTTCCAGCTAAATATCACTAGGATACTTAATGAAAGTGGTTCCTGCTGTCTCATGAAAAGTCTTACTTAGTAATTGATTGACCATTGGAGTTGTGGGAGCAAAATTGCTGATATATTCATATAGAATGGACAAATGTGTATGAAGAGATGCAGAAGTACAAAATATTGTGCAGAATGGATGTATGTTAAAGTCAAAATTCCCACAAAGCCAAGAAAAGTGACTGCAAGGTTTAGAGTATCCACAGATGATTTATGGTATAAAGATAACAAGGATATTAAAGATGAGTAAATAGATATAAAATTGCAATAAGGAGGATTAAAAGGATTAAAACCCATCTCCACATTTTCCAGGAAGATTGCCAGCTGGGTAAAATAGATTGCTGAGAAGAAATACATTATTTCTGAGAAGCAGTACTAATGAAAACAGGAATATACTTACAATGTTGGCTACCTCAGGATATGACCTGTTAGATGATTCAGGTAGTGGTGTAATAGATGAAGCATTGGGATTATGGCATTTACTCCAGGATTTATCAAAGACAAAGGTGTTGAAGTCCAATTGAACTTTCTTGAAGCAGCCAATGATGAGGTGTCTTTCTAAACTAATAAGACCCTTGCGCATTTGGACTGGCACCCAAAATAATATTGGCTGTGATGAAAGCCTAACAGAGTCTCTTATAGGTTGATTGGCAGTAACCCAGCCACCTGAATCATATTTCAAGCAAGATGAGAGCACTTTAGAAAGAGATAATGAAACAATAGGATAAATATTAGCAACATCCTATGGTAAGCAAACCAGATTATTAACAATCAACTCTAAATGGTATGGATAAGAACAAAGTTAGACTCACAGCTGAACTAAGTCTATGACATATATTGTGTTGCTTTCCATCAGGTGAGAATAAAATGGGTTGGACAAAACTGGAGTGGCCATCAAAGGGACCAGCTACCATCTGGCTAGTTAGAGCATCCCACATGCAGATTGTGTTGTCCAATGAGCCTGAGACCACCTGCTTCCCATCAGGTGAGAATCCAACAGACAGGACTGGATCTGAGTGGCCTTCAAAGGGGCCAATCACCATCTGGCCAGTTGCAGTATCCCAGATGCAGATTATGTTGTCAGATGAGCCTGAGACCACCTGCTTCCCATCAGGTGAGAATCCAACAGACAAGACTGGATCTGAGTGGCCTTCAAAGGGACCAGCCACCATCTGGCCAGTTGCAGCATCCCAGATGCAGATTGTCTTGTCTTCTGAGCCTGAGACCACCTGCTTCCCATCAGGTGAGAATCCAACAGACCAGACTGGACCTGAGTGGCCTTCAAAAAAGCCAGCCACCATCTGGCCAGTTGCAGCATCCCAGATGCAGATTGTCTTGTCTTCTGAGCCTGAGACCACCTGCTTCCCATCAGGTGAGAACCCAACAGAGTAGACTGGACTTAAGTGGCCTTCAAAGGGACCAGCCACCATCTGGCCAGTTGAAGCATCCCAGATGCAGATTGTCTTGTCATACGAGCCTGAGACCACCTGCTTCCCATCAGGTGAGAATCCAACAGAGTAGACTGGACCTGAGTGGCCTTCAAAGGGACCAGCCACCATCTGGCCAGTTGCAGTATCCCAGATGCAGATTTTCTTGTCAGATGAGCCTGAGACCACCTGCTTCCCATCAAGTGAGAATCCAACAGAGTAGACTGGACCTAAGTGGCCTTCAAAGGGACCAGCCACCCTCTGGCCAGTTGCAGCATCCCAGATGCAGATTGTCTTGTCAGATGAGCCTGAGACCACCTGCTTCCCATCAGGTGAG
>JASFDD010000628.1:0-11872 GCA_036937055.1 Nidula microcarpa | reverse complement strand
TTCAATTTCGACGAAGCTTTTCAGCAGGTGTCCATGTCCTTGTACACACCTGGGCCAATCACAGAGCCCACAGGAGCAAACACCTGGGCCGATTTTTTTACGGAAAATTTTGGCTCGGAAGGGTTTTCGTATACCCAGCTGCCTTCCACTTCACAGCCGCTTTCTAATACTGCCCGTGACTTTTTATTTGTCCAAGCGTCGGGACCACAACAAATCATGCAATATCTAGGCAGCTTTGACGGTACCGCCACCATTTCTCTACCTCCTGCCGCCGAAAATCCCGCTACAATTCTTTCTGGACCATCCTCTGAGTCGACTGTCACCGCTACGGAAGTGCTGTCAACTCTTCCTGTCCCTGATACTGTCAGTGCTATCGTTCTGCATGAAGACAGGTGTGGCCTGGTGGATTCCAACAAACCGGGTTCCTCTAGTAGCCGAAAGACGAAGGCGCGTGAGCAATCGAGCGTCATTGGCAAGGCAAACCCCAGTGCTCGTCGTACAAGCACGCGCACGCTTGAACTGAAGCGCATGCAAGCGGAAATTAAAAATACCCTGCCAGTCGATAAAATGAAGACAGCTGTGAAGGATCGATGGTTCTATGAGGGTGATGAGACGCAGGGCATGTCAAAATAAGTAGTACTAAAGTTTGCGATACCAAGCGCTTAAATGACATCTGAAAGATAACTCATATTATTATTTATGGAGATAGCAGTCCGAGTACTCGAATGATATTTTCAATCATTTCTACAACGAGACCACTGAGCGGCATACCGGCAGGAAGAAATTCGGCATGAGACGGCACTGACACATCCCACTAACAGAAAATGACCATCCCAATAATGAAGAAATTTATCCCACTATTGATTATTCCTATCCCACTAATGGACGTTCCATCCCACTATCTCTTCGACGTGCCCTAATCCCATTCCCACTCTTTTCGTTGTCACTCCGGAGCAGGGCTGCGCGCTTTCGAGTTGTGCAGCGCTGTGAGTGTAATGTGCTGACGAAGGAGATCAATATCTACAGCGGCAAAGAAGAAATATGTATCACATCAGCTGCGTTGTGAATGAATCGCTGTCGGAACACACCAGATACACATGTATTAGCTTGATGTTGCGTGTAGTTCCCATCAACGACAAGGAAGGATCCGCCACCAATGTTCACGTTACTGGCTGATTGGAACATGCTTGGGCTTGCTATGATCGTACGAAAATGTAATGGACTGAGGTGGAAACGAACAAGAGCCACAGTTATGTACTGCAGGAAGATCTTGCTAAAATAAACGACGCAGTCTCTGTTGGAGATAATTGCGAGCTAGCCGCGATACATGAAAGGAAAGAGATAAGTAGCGGCGCAGTCACCTGGGCTGTCCGACGCTCGATTGCTCACGCGCCTTCGTCTTTCGGGTACTAGAGGAACCCGGTTTGTTGGAATCCACCAGGCCACACCTGTCTTCATGCAGAGATATTCAGATTCTGACTCGTAGGTATTTCAATGGTTAGTCGGCACTCTGAAGCCAAAGTCTCTGCGGAGTTATAAAACGTTTCAAACAAGCCGCCCTGCCTATCCCACTATCAAGGCGCAGCCCCACTATTAAATTACAATCACACTATCTATACTATTATACTATAATCCCATTCCCACTACACTCGTATAGCCTCCCTGCTCCGACATGTTATCCTGATACCCGTGTGGATGTCCTAAAAACCATCCTGGAATGGATATCCAACCCCAATTCGCTGAACGGCGGCATACTATGGCTCCATGGACCTCTAGGGTCTGGAAAATCCGCAATCTCACAAACGATAGCAGAACGTATTTCCCAAAAACGAACAGAAAACTCGCCGCGAGCTTCTCCAACACCATATCTGATAGGAACACAGAAGATCATCTGGCCTCTAGCATCGCTCATCAACTTACTCAGTCAATACCTGGAGTAATTGCCGCACTTGACCGCTCAGTAAAAGAGAATCCATCTATCGACTCCAGCTCGCTTGAGGACCAGATCGACCGCCCAATCACAGAGCCACTCCTTCAGGCGATAAAGAATCTTGAGCTGAATGGCTGGCCTGACATCTTGATCATCGACGGAATAGATGAGTGTTCTGGAGAGGCTGCACAGCGCGATATCATCCGTGCTTTCAGCACTGCAATCAGAGAGCGCGAATTCCCTCTCCGTCTCAACATCACTAGTCGTCCAGAGAAGCATATAAGGAATTTCTTCAATCGAGGTGAGATCAAGACGATCTCGAAGCGGATTTCATTAGATGATCCAGCTTTTGAGACGAAGAAGGACGTCGATCGTTATCTGGGCAGTGAGTTGGCTAGGATACAAGAGAAAAATCTGCCAGATGCTGCGTGGCCTGCTGAACAAGATACCATTACCCTTCTCGAAAAGTACCCCGGTCAGTTTCTTTTCCCGACTCTGGCCATCGAATTCATCGGTAATCCCCAACGCAAGCCCGAAGAGCAGTTAAAGATGTTACTGCGCATTCCTGTGCTATGTGGGAAACGCACATCTCCATTTGCTGAGTTCGACTGCGTATACGTTGTGCTGCACATGTGAACAATGTGATCACCAAGGAGACGCTCTCGCGACCGTACCTCCATTGGACGCTTAATATCCTTCTTCCGGACAACATCGAGGAAGTATTTCGATATCTAAATACTCTTTCAACAGGAAGAAACATACCTTCATCCTCAGATGAGTACAATCTATCAGAAGGTGATCCTTGATATACAATGATAAATGAGGCAAGTTATATCAAGTTGGCTCAAATCACATTTGCCATTTCTCAGGGAGAAAAACCAAGGTGCTAGTTTGTAATTTGGTTCAGATAGTTACAGAGCTAGGTGTTTGCTCTATTAAATAATTTATCTGACAATTTAAGTCAAACATAGAGACAGATCCTAAGCTTACTGTGCTGGAGCAGAAAAATTTAAGTATGTTTTGTATAAGCATGACACCCTGTCTGGCTAGTTTGTACTTTTGAAATGCAATTAAGATGTACTAATGGCATATATTTAAAGTTATTTCCAATATAACTTTCAGTTATCATTTAGTTTATAATTTAGGGTGGTTGAGCATAAAGATATTCAACATTCTGAGCTGGAGCAGAAAAAGAGCAAGGTTAACATAGTGTTAGAACCAGCAGTCTGCTTGCATCACACTTTAGATATGACATGTAGCCCTATTTTACAGAAATATAGGAAGTTATTTCGAGATTTCAGGGCACATGTGTGGGAAGATATTGCACTCATGATGTTTAGGAGAGTTGAGTGGCTGTAAGGTTGATCCATTCCACATTCGACTCGTTGTGATGTGCTGTGACATTATGTGCCTGCCTGTGACCCACATATGTTTAGATTTCCTCCACATCGTAAATTAACACTATAACAACAGCTTTTGCATCTTGCCTTAGCCAGCAAGGTTACATATATTATAGAGCTTACACTTGTCTATAGCAGAGGCAAATTCAGAGTTCTCATTCCAGCACTCTACTGAGTTGCTGCCATCCCAATAGTTGTCATGCTGCACTAGTATGCTGGTCAAGTTACTGACTGTCCCATGCTTCTACTTGCCTGACTCTCCTCTTGTCTCTGGTTTTTACTCAGGTTTACTCAGGTCCATTTCCATTTTCATATTTACTATGGTTCAACCACATACACCATACTTTTTATAGCATACCTTGCTGTGTTAACATACAATTCATATTCCTTAGTTTTTGCCATATGCTCTGTCTATTGACCCACTTACTTTCCATCTTAGTAGTATGATTTAATTGCTTTGTGAGATTACTCTGGGTACTTAGATTCTTCAGTATTTAAGTACCTTGAATGTATCATAGTACTTCAGTTTGTTAATTGCATATCTCTCCACTCTCTACTCAGTGGTTAAGCTACCTCTAAACACCCTTGACCATCTCCACCTGTTATTACCCTTCTCATCATCATATTTTGTGCTCAACAAGATCTCCAGTCTCCAGAGATCCCTTGTGGCCAAATCTCCAGTCAGGAAGTTGAGTATTGATCATCCTCATGCCTGAATCATCTCACTCACCAGCATCTGTAAATTAGACTTTAGAACCGAAGGAAGCACAGCACATAAGCCATTGTCCACCTTGACTCTATCCTTGATAGTGCTCAAATGCATTTCCAGATATATATATCTGGAGTCTCCAGCACTTCTCCCTGGCCCTAGCATGTACTCTATCTGCCCAGAGTCTCTAGATTATATCCTGAAAACAAGTTCATGACAACATTCTTGTGAAATGAAATGTAACAGGTATTACAGGAACTATTCTTTGAAGTTCTGAATACTATCATAGAACAAATAACATTTCAGAAACATATCAGTTACTCAACATTTGTTCTAATACAGTATTATGTGAGTGATTGCAAGTTATTGAATTCATCATGCATAACCAATGTCTCTATTGTGTCCACCAGTTCAGCTATGTTGTAGTCTGCATTGTTACCTTATTCCTCCCAATCTACATTAGAATCATCCTCTTCATCCTCCACAGAGGCCATCTCTGAAAATTCATATTGCCAAGCTCTTGTCAAGTCTGCTGTGCTAGTTCCCCAAGTCTCTAATTCTTCTTGCTCATCTCTTACTATGCAAGTCTTCTCTTGCCATGTGATACACAAGCTGCAGAGAAATTTGGCATGCAAGCTCACTTGATATAAAATATCTTCATTTCCTATATACACATTCAGCATTCAAACTTTACTTAGTAGAAAAAAAATCTTATGCTCAATCATAGGGTTAGGGTTAGGGTGCCTCATCTCAACCGAGCAGAGCGAGGGTGGGACGTTAAAGATAGCTGGGAGGGAGGAGCGTATGCGAAAAAGGTCAACAGGTGTTGATAATTACCAGCACCGCCTGTTTTGCTATTTAAGCTCGTCAGGACCTTTTCAAACTCAGGCAGACAATGAAGACCGCTGGCATGTGACTGACCCATGACAATGGGTGGACATGATACATTGTTCCATCAGCAACAATAGAAGTGCGGAGCACTTCTATTTCTGCATCATTGTCCTGTCATGAGTGACATGACAGATGTGATGACAATGCGATGACAATGGACTCACATGGAACAATGAGTAATCATTGTTGTGTATAAATAGCTATGACAGATATTAGATCCATGGAGGGACTATTAATATCACTTCTGATGGAACATTCTATTTCTAGAACCTTCCAGAACGTTCTAGACTTGTTCTAAAAACAGAATGGTCTAGACAGGCCCTATTCTAAAAATAGATACTGGCAACTCCCGAAGACACATGTTAGACATGAGTGAATGGTTCGGGTTAGAAGTTAGGGTTAGCTAAAGTCGTATGCAAGTCATATAAGTAAATGCATGATGGGGCTTAGATTTAATAAGCGGTACTTACAGTTAGGGTTTGTTAGAGGTTAGGGTTTCGGATCCCCAAAAAAACATGGTTAATACCTTCTGTGTAAGCAGAAAAACTGGGGTACCTACAAGATGTATTGCCTTGTAAAGAATTGTGCACGAATGCACTACCAGAATTAAGACTACTATGTCCTGAGCTATAAATAAATGTACTAGACAAAGCTACTAGAGCCTGGGCCGGACCACTTCAAAGTGTAATCACGGAGCTAATTCCGAAGCCGAAGTCAACAGAGTATGGACGTTTCCATCTTATAAGAAGTATTAGTGCAGCCGGACCGTTTTGCAACGGGTTCAATCTAAGTATAGAGTAATGTTTTATCTATATCTGATAGTGCTAAAGAGGTATCCAGCATCTGTTTCAGAATTGTCTGATGAATCCGAAGAATCCATCACAATGTCCTGAGATAATTGATCTGGAAGCATTGCCGAAGGCAACGCTGGTAATACAGAGGCATCCTCATCGTACTTGGCAATCACCACTTTTTTCCAAAGACTGGTGAGATCGAAGAGATTACAGTTGTGTTTACAGCTAACTATAAACCTTCGGTTTAAGATATCTAATTTACGAATATCTGGCATTGCTTTAGGACCAATAGAGGTATTCAAGATGGTCCAAAGACTATCTGGAGTCTCCATCAAATCTTCAAGATTTGCTGAGAATTTCAGGTATGGCCCGTGGGGCCATACTTGGGCATCATTGGCATTAAGCCATTGGCGCCAGAAACCTATCATGGTGTCGCCCAATTCTTTAGCGGAGAAGTAATTCCATGCCGTGTTAAAATGAGACTTAAGGACCAAAATGTCACTTGCACCCTGATCGGGGCTTACATCTAATCTAGATGTCCAACGTTGGGGTACTATCTTTTGAGGATACCACCCATAGTTCTATCCTGTTATTTCTGATTTTACACAATCTATGATGGCCAATAACTTACTCAGGATTCCAATATCAGTCCCAGTAACCTATAGACAGTCTATTCAGAGTTAATCCAATTAGGCATTGAATAATCACCCAAAGACCATGTCATGTGCTCATTTACAGCATAAGTTCTCCTCAATTATAAGATTTATCTTCTCTTCTGCATATCAGCAATATATTGCTTAGTTACCTTTTTCTTTATTAAGAAACATATAGAACTGTCATGAATGTGCCTTTTATTTTCATTATCTTATCCTTGGATCTTATCATAGGAACATCTAATATCTGGGATAGCACATGGATACTGCATGGACATTATGAGGCAACTGTGCCCAAGAGTAAAACACAAGGCCTTCTTCTCGCTATGATCAATCATTAATTACATGCATAATACCTATGTAGTGCAGCATGTTATTTACATGCATAGACCATGAGTAATACATGTGTAGTACATGAGGTAGGTAGTATTTAGGTACATTGTTTGTACTCAGAACCCCAGTCTTAAGCTAGTCTTTTCTCAACTAGTAATATAGTTGTCAAGACTTGTTCCCAAAGGTGAATAGGAACTAGAGGGTGGAGGTTATGATAGTGCTATGTCAGAAAATGTCAGAAGTATGTTGGAAGGAGTTCCAACCATAATGCTACAGATAAGAACCATTGGCTTCAGCTTATGTGCTGCACCCTTCCAGTTCTTGTGGGTTCTAACTTAACATGGTCCATACATTGGAAGAAAGTACTGTGGGGTCAGAAAGTTGTCAGAGACAACTTGGAGGTTTGACAACTAGAGGTGTCAAGAGCGAGGTAAGACTAGTCAACATAAGTCAACTAGAAGGAAAGTCAGAAGAGAAGTCAGAGGTCAGAAAGCAAAGAGACTTAGATCTTAGTCAGAAGACTAGATGGGATCTTAGTCAATATTTGAATTGTAGACTAAGGTACAGAACTGAGCTACTTAAATAATGGAATCACTAATTGTAATAATGAAAGTGGAAATAGAAACACTATGGAGACAAGGCATAATAAAAGTCCTTGACACATAATGAAAGTAGTGGAAGAAGAAGCAGAAATGTATCTGAGCAGAAGTGTTCATAGTAATGGTATTGTATAAATATGAGTGATAGGATCAAGACAACAGTTTGGACATTAGTGATAAATTGTCAAGACTTGTTCCCAAAGGTGAATAGGATATAGAGGATGTAGGTTATGATAGTGCTACGTCGGAAAATGTCAGAAGTACATTGGAAAGGTTTCTGACCATAACACTGCGAATAAGAACCGTTGGCTTCAGCTTATGTGCTACACTCTTCCAGTTCTTGTGGGTTCTAACTTAAATGAGGTCCACATGTTGGAAGATAGTATTTTGGGGTCAGAAAGTTGTCAGAGATGACTTGGGGTTTTGACAACTAGAGACTAAGTCTAGTGTTGAGAGCAAGGTAAGACTAGTCAATGTAAGTCAACTAGAAGGGAAGTTGGAAGGGAGTCAGAGGTTGGAAAGTGAAGAGACTTAGAACTTAGTCAGAAGACTAGGGTGGATCTTAGTCAATATTTGAATTGGAGTCTAGGGTACAAAACTAAGCTACTTAAATACTAGTATCACTAATTGTAATAATGAAAGCAGAAGTAGCAGGTAATGGTATTGTATAAATATGAGTCATAGGATCAAGACAATAGTTTGGGGATAAGCAAGAATGGAAACAGGCAGAAATAGTCAGAAGCATATCAGAAGCTGATTTGGAATGTCAGAAAGGGTTGGAAGAGATCATGGATATGACATAAATGAAAACAGGCATAAAACATTGGAAGCATAGCAGAAGATAGGTTCAGATTGTCAGAAAACATCAGAAGTAATTGTGGATATGACAGTATTCCTCCCTTAAGACTGAGCCCTTGAGGGATTGATCAAAAGTGTTTGGAGTCATTTGGCAGAAACTTTTTTTGGCACATATAAGGCAGATAGGGTTAGTGTGGTGTTCAGCAAATCAGCTTAACACCCACTTACCACACCCCAAGTACCAAACAAAGTTGCCATGCCTGCTTCCACTCTCAAGCCCCCATATTGATTGAGGCACAACAAGCAGAAAACAAATGTAAGAAGTGCAAGGTAGAGGAGGAGGTGATCTGCTTGGTGGAAGAGCAGGTGGTGGAAGAAGTGGAATGGGTGGCAAAGAAAGCTGCAGAGGCTAGTGCAAAGGCCTAGGGCAAGGGCAAGCAGGGGAGTCAAGTAAGGGGAAGGTGCTGGTGAATGCTGGCAGAAACAAGAGCAGTCCCTGGTCTGCATTGCACAAGTGTTGGCAATGCATTGATAAGGGTAGGGATTGTATAGAGGAACCATGAGTTTTAGTTTTAGTTTTGATTACTTTGTTAACAGTTTCTTTAGTGGCAAAAAAAACATGTCACACTTGCAGGGAGATCAAGAAACTGTGTGGCAATGTCAAAGCAGGGCCATTGTGTAAAGTTGGAAAAAGAAATGTGTGCAGGAGGAAAGGGAGGAGGCAGAAGAGACAGATGAGGTAGTGAAGGTGGAGGTGCCTGTGTGGAAAAAAGTGCAGAAAGCAGAAGGTTGGGAGGTGTTTGGCAAGTGACTGGTGGTTGCTGTCAAAAAGCTGACAGAAAGCATGGAAGGTCTGCAGAAGGATCTGCAGACAGAGTTGAAAAAGACAAGGGAGGTATTGACAGAGCTGGTGGAGAAACCAGATAGAAATTATAAGGAGATGCTCACACAGGCAGAAGGTATTGTCATCAACATTGAGCTGATGTGTTGGCAACACCTGCCACTATGGGAGGGGTCAAAAGCATCAAAGAAACAGCTGGAGAGGGAAATGGAAAAGAGGCAGAGGGATTGGTTGCAGCATGGGTCAGAAGATGAAGATTCTGATAGCATGGTGGAAGTAGTGGCAGAAAAGGATGTGGGGCCTGCAGAAGAATCACAGACTCTGCAGTTGATAGAGATTGACTTCAAGTGGAACTTTGCACATATATGTTTTGTTTTTTCTTGTTTCTTTTGTCTGTAGTTGGATTCTTGGAATCTTGGTAACCAAGTGTGCAATAAAAATGTCCGAAATAAGTGGAAAATGTCGGAAAGTTGGAAATATCGAAAAGCTATAAGTTTGTAAGGGGTCCAGGTTTGTTTGGGTATGCAGTGTGGAAGTCAGAAATGAGTTCTGCTGTGTGTTCCAGTTCAGAGGCAAAAAGCCAAGAGAATTCTTCATCAGTGCCTTCACCTAACCAATGTACTTTGTATTGAAGCCTGCAAATACAGTGTCAATCAATTTTCATATTCTGGTTCTCTGTCAATGTGAACTGGCAGAGGCAGAGGCTCAATGCAATTTGGAATAGTGTCAGGTGTGGCTGGTTCAAGCATACAGACATGGAAAACTGGATGAACAGCACACATAGCATCTGGAAATCAGAGGTTAAATGAATGGGTATCTGCTTCTGCAATGATCTTGTAGAGCCCTAAGTATTTTTCCAATAGTTTCTTTGAAGGTACTCATTGACCTATGAGGAAATTAGTTGAAAGTTGTTGGCATGCATATGCAGGACCTTCATAACAGAGCTGAGCTTCTGCTGCTGCAGTCTTGAGAGTAGAATGCCATTTGTCAACGTTAACTATGAATTCATGAGCACAGGCAGAAGTGAGGCCATATAATATATTGGTGCTGAACCATGGCCATGATCTTTATAGGCGATGTAGTGGTATTTAGTTGGGTGATCGGTACGTACCCTTTCTTAATGAGGTCTGCATTTCCCAACCGATTTCTGGGAGTTCCTTTGTTGTGGCACGTCATCTGTGCCCTAGGCATGACAATCTACATTTTCATACCGTATTAACCATCCATAGTGATATGCTCAAGGAGCACATCAATTACTCACAGCAGCAAGACCAGAGGCAATAAAAGCGGAAACCAACAGATTTCGAAGGATGAGCATCTTGCAGGAAGAAAGGAATTTACAACTTGGAGCTAATCGAGGAGAATGTCAGTGGCCAGCACTGGGGAAAGACCCTTCTGCATTGGACTGGCCCCTATTTATACGACTTCCACTTGCTCCTTTGATCGACGAAACGGTTCGCCATCTGAAAAGTATCAGTAAGTAACAGGGCCAGATGCGCCATGTCCATGCGCCCAAGCAGCGGGTGCAGCGCCCAGCGGTGCCAGATTCAGGTGAGTTTAAACTCAAAACTATGGGTTAATTTTTAGTGCTCAGATTGGCGCAAATCTGACTCGATATTTCAGGGGCAAAGAGATCAGAGTCGCATTTGTTGCAACACAAGCTTGAGATGACGCAGATTAAACACATTGTTCTAGTGGTCGCCTAACTCGTACCCACAGAATAGGAAACAAGTATGAAAATATCCAAAATCTTGCTGCGATAAACTTCTTGGCCCGTTAAATAAATAACATAGGTTTAGTGACTCTTCTCAACTCCACCCTACTAAATATCGGTATGAATCTCCGATGGGCATATCGGCCAAACAGAGCCGCTCAGTATTACGGTCCCAGGCAGCGATTCTAAGGCGAACCCCGAGCGTTACGACTTCACAGCCTCGACCCTGCTTCGGCAGAATAAATTTCCACCTTTGGAGAGCGCATTTAAACGTATGCGGGGAATTGGTGAAAGATGGAGTAAAGTTTTGGGCAAGGCGATGAACCATACATTGACTTCTTCTGCCGATCATCGTATGACATCGATCATGAAGGTCATATGACGTGATCTACAGATTAAGTAAGTACTTGCTTAATCTTCATATAGCGTTGGTTGAATAATGTTAGTTTGCTTGGACCAGTGTAAAGACAATACTGGATTTGCTTTGAAACATTTTCCTAATGCATTTTGCCAAGGATAATGGATCCCGCCAGCTGCGTTACTTGATCATTATAGAAGGAACGACTACCTTCCTTCTCTTAAAGTCTGCCTACGAGAGACTACTTGATCATCACAGAGCGCTGATTGAGCGTTGTCGGTTTACTCGGACATGTGTAGTTACCTAACTCAGCCATCTATGGTGATCAAGTAGCGTAGCTGGCCGCTGGCGGGCATCCGTGCATTTACCCTTGGGGAAAATACATTATGAAAATGTTTCAAAGCAAATATTGCTATGACATATGTCCGAGTAGACCGACAACGTTCAACCAGCGCTATATGACGATTACAGTTACCTGTAAAATGCGAGGCCACGCCGGATTTTGGCTACTTTAGAGCCAAGCAGATACAAGCATCCGACTTTAGGGATGAGCATGCGCGCGACTACGCTCACTTACTTCACACCCTCACCATCATCCACTGTTGGTGTGTTTCGTTATACTACGCACCAGGTGTTGTTTCCTCGGTTTCTTGGGACTCATTCAGAATGACATTGAGGCGACGAGCTTTTTCTGATCAGGAGGAATGTAGCGAAAATTTCCAGGCATGATGATATTCAAATGCATCCCATTGAGACTTTTAAGACGCCTAGGGTAGTGTCTGTCAAGCATCTGTGGTGCTGGTGCTGCACCACTGCCTGCCCTGCCCTGTTCCCAAATTGAGTTATTTGCAC
>JASFDD010000627.1:0-11881 GCA_036937055.1 Nidula microcarpa | reverse complement strand
CGGGGATGGACGCGAGTGCATGTAAAGCGTTCCGGCAGAATCCGTTCAAGCCGCAGGGGATGTGCAGTAATTGCTTCAAGTACCATTAGTCCTTCCCGCTGGAGGGCTGATGTCCCGTATCGCTGAAATCGACACGGCGATACCTTCATGGATACCGCTATGGATCTAGTTAGTCATGGACTCTTTCATTGCTCTCCACGTAGGTACAAGTTAAAGGTAAAGGTAAAACGATAAACGGCAAATGTTAAAAGCTACAATATGTCTATCACGTTATTTTTGTGTATATGGAGTCTGGTACTTCCTATTTGTATATGTACTCGAGTTTTTGTGTTACTATATCTTACGAACTATCTTATACGCATTATTGAATATTCTGCCATGGGGAGAATTTAGCACAGCGGAGGAGAGGCGTTACACGGGGGACCCTTTCAAATTGACGCGATGAGACGTGAAAGATACAGTATAAACGTGACTTCACGCGCGTTAAACATGGTACTGAACGCGAACACTGATATCTTCGACACCGATGGCCTAAATCGTCTTCTCTCCACAGTCACTACCCACAGCGCGTCTTGAAGAAGGATGAACGGCCCAAAATTATTACGGGTGTCTCAGTCGTCCAGTGGCGAGGCCAACTCACTCAATAGAGTCCTAAGTGTCTCTTATTATCCTCCCTTGACAGGCTTTGTCCGTTTTGTGACCAAAATGGGCGAGCCACAATTCCTTAATGACATACCTGCTAGTCTGTGCGACTCTCTCCTCGCCGCGACAAATGGTGCCTCATTTCGAATATTGACCATACGGATGGTCCTTTGAAATAGATATGATTTATGTGGAATCCTCGTCAAAGAGAGCTTGATGCATGCATTCTACTGTGGTTATGATTATGGAAAGTTTCCTGTTCATAATATCGATTGAGATATTTTGCGGAACACAGAAACCATTGGATTCGGCCAATGTGAAACGCCAAGTATCTAAAGGGATCAAACACTCAAGATAAAGTACGAGATTTTAATATTACTAATTGAATAGAAAGGAAGAACAGGAATAATAAAGAGGTGCTCCAAATGTGCAATGGTAGTACCTCTATTTATGCAGTGATGAACGAAAATGCGATGTAAATAGGAAATAAAAATAGAGAAGAAAAATGAAGAGAGAACAAGAGAGAAAAGCAATACAAAACCAAAGAGCCGGAAGATGGTGCAAGAGTAGGGTCTACCATCGGATGGTGAGAGCACGGAGCATTTCTGTGATCCCGAAGCAGCGGCGGGGGCGCGCAGGTACCGGGCGGGAAGGTGAGGAATTGCTACGCGAGGATCGAGAAGACATTGATGATCGCAGCAAACTCGAACGCCGAGAAGGGGAGGAGCTTCTGTATATTCCACTCCGAGAATGCATTGCCTTGACCTCCTGGGGCTCGGAGACACGAACTCTCTTCGTCGGGCGGGAAGAATACTCTGTGTCTTCGCCGCGGCATTTGAGAGAACGTTTGGTCTTCTTCTCGATATTGTAGTCATGTATGCGCTCAGCTCGATGCTCCCGCTCCTAAATAAACATGTATTTGAGATAATTTTAACCGTGAAAGTGGCAGCAGACATACTAAACGCTTTGCCAGCTCGAGCTCCGTGCTCGTACGCGCAACAATGCCAGAGCGGCGAGGCAGTGCGCAAATAGGACGAGGATCGCAAGCCATTCCGTTCTTGTCGCGTGGGCTGGGGATCCTATCTCCTGAATATGGATGTTGCACAGAATTTTCGACAATGTCGTTTGCCAAGACACTCCCAGGTTGATGCCACCAACTCCGGCGACCAGTTGAACCCATTGAGAGCGACTCGCTTGCAGGAATAATAGGAGGTTCTGGGGCCAACTCAGGAAGCGTCGGGATATACACTTGTGCGTTTGGAATTACAGGTGGTGGAGGATAATGGTTTAGTAAAGGGGCGGTCGCCGGGTACTGCTGTTGCAATTGACTGAGAGCAGCAGCGAAGGACAGAGAGACTGGAGGGCCACCCTCATTGATTGCAGCGAGAAACCCCGAAGGTGCTGGCGGGTACTGATTAGTTGGAGGAGTGGTCGAGAGATTCTGTTGCTGCTGTTGTCGTTGTTGAGCGAGAGCAACTGTGAAGGAGAGGGAGGCCTCGGGACCGCCTCCATTGAGTGCGGCGAGAAATCCTGAAGGTGCTGCTGTGTACTGGTTGCTTGGAGGGGCAGTCGAGAGATTCTGCTGCTGCTGCTGCTGTTGGGCGAGGGCTTGCGCAAGGGTGAGAGAAGCTGGAGGGCTACCCTCTTGGAGGGCAGCGAAGAACCCGGTAGGTGCTGCAGGATATTGGTCGGTTGCTGGGGCAGTGTAGAGCTCCTGCTGCTGCTGCTGGAAGAGGGCTTTCGCAGTGGCGAGAGAAGCTGGAGAGCCACCCTTGTTGAGGGCAGTGAGCAACCATGTAGGTGCCGCGGGATATTGGTTGGTTGCCGGGGCAGAGGAGAAATTCTGTTGCTGCTGTTGTTGGGCGAGCGCTTGCGTAAATATAAGGGGAGCTGGAGGGCTATCTCCATCAAGGGCGGTGAGGAAATCCGATGGTGCAGAAAGGCAGTAGTGGTTTACTGGTGAAGCATTCGATAAATTCTGCTGCTGCTGCCGCTGTTGAGCCAGAGCAATTGCAAAGGAGAGGGAGGCCGAAGGGCCGCCTTCATTTGGCGCGGAAAGGAAGTCCGAGGGGGCAGATGAATATTGATTCGCTGGCGCAGCAATCGTAGGATTCTGGTGATGAAATCAAGTCAGCCAATGAAGACGAATAACAGGGATATCTGACTCACAAAATTTCCAATGTTTGGATTGGCAAAATATCCAGGGCTCATCTGGGCACTGAACGTCTGGTTCAAAGCATGGCCGGACCCTAGTCCGAGATGATAGTAATAGGAAGATGTAAAAGGTACCGGCAGAGAGTATCTAGAAGGATACGTCTGAGCCGGCGGTGGTCCTGTAGCCCTATCATAGTCTCCGATGGCATTGCTGCCATCCATGTCACTGTCTTCATCGGGTGTCTGAGGCTGAGCAAACACACTCGGTTGCACCCATGAAGTGCTATGTGCAAATACTGACGGCAACTGATAAACACATTGGTGGGCATAGACAGCAGGATGCGGCTGAGCAAAAGCACTGATGTGCGCGACTGAACGATCCGACGGGGTAAAAACTCCAGTGGATAGGGTCGAATCATCCATATCAATGTCACCGAGAGGCTGGACCTGAACGACTGAGATAAGAGGAGCCACAGCAGGAATCTCGGATCCTGACAAACGCGAGAGTAAAGAGGCAGGGGCTTGTTGCACCAGTGCTTCCAGGACGGGTGCTCGCTGGACGAGTGCCTGTTGAATGGGAGCTCGCTGAGTGGGCACATTCAGGGCGGGTGCTAGCTTCACAACAGATCCACGAAGCAATGGAGCAGCCCCAGGGGTGGCTGGTCTCGATGAGGAAGCAACAGCGACTCCTGCTACCCACTCCTGAATGCTCCGGAGAGCAGGCGCTACAGGTCGGTTGGCGGGATTGCTTGGCCTTCCATCACCATTGCCGTCGTCAGTGAGCCCGTCGCTCATATCCCTGTACACAGCGTCAGCGATTTCTGGTAAAGCATGTAAGCAGGCCACTCGAGAAACTTACTGGCCATTGTTGGAGATGGCATTGGCAGGTTTTCTATCACTGTCGCCATCGGCGATACGCCCATCACTGGTGTCCCTGTACAAAGTTTCAGAGCTTGCATGTATACAAGAAACTCAAGAAGCTTACCAGTGGTTGTTCTCGTAATACACTCGCCTGTTGCTAGTAGGGATGTTCCTGGACGTGAATCAAAAAAAGCAGGTACACAAGTAGCTCAAGAAACATACCGGTTGTACATGTTGGTCGAGGCATTGGCGGGCCTTCCACCGCCCTTTCCGTCGTCGGTGAGCCCATCGCTCGTGTCCCTGTACATAGTTTAGAGCCTGTGTGTATGTAAGTCATTCAAGCCAAGAACTCACGGGTTATTTCCATAATCTATATACCCGTCACTAGTAGGAATGTTCCTAAACGTAAATAAAAAAGGCAGGTATACAAGCAACTCGAGAAACTTACTGGTTGTACATGTTGGTGGTAGCATTGGCGGGCCTTCCACCGCCCTTTCCGTCGTCGGTGAGCCCGTCGCTCGTGTCCCTGTACATGGATTCAGAGACTGCGTGTATACAAGCCATCACAAGCCAAGATCTCACTGGTTATTTCCGTAATCTATATACTCGTCACTAGTAGGAATGTAACAAAACATTATTAAAAAAAAAACAGGTATACAAGGGACTCGAGAAACATACAGGTTGTGCATGTAGGTGGCAGCATTGGCGGGCCTTTCGCCACCCTTTCCGTCGTCGGTGAGCCCGTCGCTCGTATCTCTGTACATAGTTCAGAGACTGCGTGTATACAAGTCATTTCAATCAACAACTCACTGGTTATTTCCGTAATCTATATGACCGTCGCTAGTAGAAATGTTCCTAGACGTAAATCAAAAAACCAGGTATGCAGGCCACTTGACAGACTTACCGGTTGTACATGTATATGTTGGTGGCGGCATTGGCGGGCCATCCATCGCCCTTTCCGTCGTCAGTGAGCCCATCACTAGTGTCTCTGTACATAGTTTCAGAGCCTGCGCGTATGCAAGTCACTATCAAAAGGCTTACTGGCTATCCGTGTCGCTTGTATGCTCGTCGCCGGCGGGAATGGTCCTAGACATAAATCAGAAGCAGTTCGCAAGCGTAGATACAAGTAGATGAAATCTCACTGTGTGGCATTCTGAGTATAAATCCCGGTAGCAAGGCGAGCTCTATTGGTGGGAATGGCACCTGTTCCGTCGTCTGTCTTGTCGTCACCGTCGTCCCGGGTAGTGTTTCTAGGTGTCGCAATTCAGAGCCAGGTACCAAAGCACCAGTGCAGCAATTCAATCTCACCCGTGATTAGGGTGACGAGTGTTGCTGCTGGTGGTGAAAGCGTAATCGGTAAAATATGGAGGGGGCTGGCTGCGTGGTCCGTAATGTATGCGGATAGACATGGTGTGTGAATTGGAATTGGAATGTGAAGATGCTGCTGCTTGAATGAGAAGGGGGGCTGGGGTGTGGGTGGAATCAAGAATGACCCATAAACTGCTAATTTAACGGTGGTAAATGGTGCCTCCTCCGCTTTGCCATCCTTTCTTCGCCTACGATCCCCTGAGCCACAGCGACGCTTTGACCGAGATCGCGTGGACTCGTGCGCTTATCGCATTCCGCTGCATCTAGATAACCGTCAGCAGACATTCTGCACGAGATATATCCCGTTTTACTACTTACTTTGGCTATGATTCTGTAAGTCCAGAGTGCAAGTTGTAGAAAGAGCGAATAAGAAATCCTAGCATCGCGAACACACAAGACGCGGCACGAAGGCCTGGCGCACACTGAACGATGTGCTGATCTCACGATGAAGCAACAATGGAGTTGAATGCATCAAATTTGATGGAACGACGTGGAACACTTGGAACTTGGATATACAACAGGAGATATAGCTTTGAAAGGTAGAGGAACGGGGCAAGTAACTTTGGGCGGAATCAGGACTCCGCGAGCCGCGACAAAGGATTAAACCCAGTTTGCCAAAATCGGAATTGATCGTGTTGTGGTATGTTGCCCAGCGCTATCTAGAGTCTTTACCGAGCTGGATGAGACGATGACATTGTTCATCTCTCTAGAGTCACTTCGAAATCTTGCGAAGACTGCAAATCACCACAATGAACCGAGATAGTATATATTCGAATAAAATGGTTAGATATGTACAGTGTTTCTGCGTTGATATATATGCTTTTGATTATACAGATGAGCTTTTGGGATGATAGTGCGGACACATATAGGGATGTAGTCCGTGTGTAGTGGTATTGATAATATACAGGGTATGGAATGTGGATTTGGTATGCAAGCAAACGAGCGAGGAGCTGACGAGCGGAGAGTGATGATGCAGACATCCAGAAGAAAGAAGAAAAAGACAAATACCGAAGAGTGGTGTATATTTCTAGTATTCCATCAGGTAGCCAGGCGAGCGAGACAGAAATTCGGCAGATTTAAGAATGGTGCGAGAGATTGAAGCATGCAACTGTAAAGCGTCCAATAAGCCACACCATCCCACGGGAGAAAAGAAATAGAGAACAAACGTATGAACAAATCAAGGCGCCGCGGAAGGCAAGAACCTCCTGAACGCTCGCATTGACGAAGCTGCAATTCGAGGAGCGCAGGTAGAGGCACTTTTGACGGGCGCAGCCGGCTTGGCGAGAGCAGCGGAGGGGAGAGCAGTCAGTTGGATAGGAGCAGCGGTTGCCGGGCGAGGTGCAGGGGTCATAGCAGCCTTGGTAGCAGTGAGGGTCGCGGCGATCTTGGTAACAACAGACAACGGTGCCAGGACGGCAGCAGCAGCGACCGAAGGCCCGGGGGAAGCGAAGGTCGCAGTAGGCTTAATAATAGCAGATAGCATGACCGGCTTGGGATCAGAAAGTGTGCGCATACACATAGTGAGGTTCAGGACCTTCGCAAGGGCCTCGGAGTTGGGGATAGCGCTAGTGGGTGCAGCGGTTATGGCCGGTGGATGTGCGATGGGCGTTGGAGGCAGCACGATGGGCTCGAGTGGCAGCGTGACAGACTTGGGTAGTAGACAGGTATGCTTAGGGAGCATGCCAGTGGCCTTGGGAAGAACGATATCGGTAGGTTTGAGGGGCAAGCTCGCGTGCATGGGCGGCAGCGTGCAGGTCTTGCTCGGGAGACCGGCGATGGGCTTCTCTGGGAGGGAGGGTTAGGACAGTGATGGGAGCCGGGAGGGTTAAGACAGTGATAGGAGCCGGGAGAGTAGGGACGGCGACGGGAGTGGGGGCGGGCCAGAAATAAAGGAGAGCACGCGACAGGCGAGAGGCACGCGTAAAGAGCGTGGGCACCATAAAATACAAGAAAGGCATCGCGGCGGGGGCAGCTGATGCGCAGGTAGTAATAGGTTGACTGTAAAAGTAACTTTATACGCAGTCATGCTGGAAATCTTATACTAAATATACTGGAAAATCGCTGGTATATGTACGTGTATCTATCCGCTATGGAACTATTGTCATTACCAAATCGTTATGCATACCACTCACTACTATGCAACCGCTCATTTCTGATCTACCAGAATAAATCCCGGTTTGCTACCCTCTCCTCCCACTGGTGCGAGAGCAATCAAAATCTTATCACTATTCTTGACTGATTTCTCGTCAAGAGCAGGCAATTTATTGGCTGAACCACCACTTGATGCCGCAGAAATGATGTGGAGGATATCGCCAGGATCGAAATAGTGGCTCGCACGGGGTTCGGGGTGGTGTCGCATTTTCAACAGCGTGATTATGACGAGTATTATAGCCATCAGAGATACAAATGTTGGTGCGACGAGGATTCCAGCGGATGTTGCAGGATCCTGGTGCCATCCAATGGTTGTCACGAAGTGAGTTCCGTTTATTGTCACCTGCATATTGTCTGGAGTAGTACTGTTGCCATTGGCGTATAGCTCGTTGTCGTCCTGCGTATATGCAGTACGAAGGAGCTGTAAGAGCATTATAAATGCAATACTTGCCCGTGGAAGGAATCTTTCACTTACAGTCCCGCTGAGCTCAATTACTCCTCTAACATACTCCGTCTAAGAGAATAAAGCTTGAGCAAAAATACAAGACATATCATCGAAAGCAGCTTACTAGCACTTCGTTCGCAGTTTCTGTAGTATTCGGTAAAGATTCCCAGAAAGCCAAGATACTATCTCCCATCGAATTGCCTACAATGCCTTGCCCGACATACAAGCCGCGTAAGAATACATCGACTGCAAAGTCACCAAGCCATGGTGCATCCACTGAAGAAATAATCGGATGTGTTGAATTGAGGAAGTTTGGAGTGATAGATCCGGATAATTTGCTGTTGACGCTATAGTCAACAGTGACATCGGTGACTTGGGGAAGGATACTGCAAATGACTGTTCCAAGTTGCTTATATATTCCAGATCCAGTCAAAACAAGATCTAATTTCAAATATGATGATGAGTATCGACGACGGTGAGATGCAGTAATTCCTCTTACTCCATTGACGCCTGCCTTCTGTGTTATTGAAAGGGCAGGACGCGCCGTAAACCGCATCGACATTTGATGAAGTTATAACAGGAGCTAAAGATACCGAGATTCGTTATTCATTTAGTCCAAAAAATTAAATGACTAATCTCACTTGAAAAGAAAGTATCGGCAACTGTATCGCCAGGACATACCACGGCTAACTGTGCCAACGTCATATTTTGGTTGAAAATAGTGTCAGTAACCGAATTCAACACCACGCTGGGAGAAGTGGTTGAGTTCAGTACTCGTGCATCGCAGGATACATTTGCTGTGAAGCCTTGTTGGGTAATCGTAAATTGGACAGGAAGAGCGTCCGGCGCTTTCTTCGGTTGGATGATTTGACCCTTCTTATTTTTCATCTTGACAGTCGAACGAATACTCTTGCCTGTCTCAGATAGCAACTTGCTAGTTACGTCCTCCAATGCAAGCGGTAAGACGCCCACTTTTCAAAGATAATTAATGTCGCTCATGGCATAATGGAAAATAGAACTCTTACTAGTAGCGTTAGCATACGAAAAATGATTGAAATTGAGGATACTAGGCAAGGAGAAATGCGTGCTAACAGCATTGCTACCACTTGATTCCGAGAGAGAAAGGACATGCATGAAGTAGTCTAAAAAAGTAAGTTAATTAAAGAAAGAAACGTGAAACAAGGAAAATACCAGGTGTAACTTTCTCTGCATTAGCAGCCATAAGGTTTTGGAAGGCTGGGCTCTTCATATCAAGCTCGGTTCCCAACATCGTCGTGGGAAGGACGATTTGTTTCGGCAACAGGAGAGTAGTATATCTGAAGAATGCAACAACCACCAATTGAACAAATGTATGGATATAAAATAATAAGACATACCCCGCAGTTTGGGTGTTCACAGCCAAAGCGCAAAGAATCGATAGGATAGTCCAAGATGGACGAATGAAGTTTTTGAGTGGAGTGGCTTTGGAAAGATGTATCGATGCAAAGATTACATACAAAGAAGTAGTGGAGCCAGACCCCGCGAGGGATCTAGCCAAGGCGTATCGAATAGCTCCTGCATACAAGCTATGCCACGAAGCTATTAGACAGTGACATCTGGAGTTAGAACGAAGGGCTCACATGACCGAGCATACAGCAAGCAAAGTAGCGATGAGGGTGACGATCAAGGTTACAGGTTGATAGTTTTCTTGGATGTAGGTCGCCGTAGAATAAGACAGCGGGACGGGTTGCTTCATAGTCAATGCAAAGAATGCCCACGAAAAGATAAGCAATAGCGTCTGCCCAACGAGAACCGCGATGGGGATAGCATAATATGGGTTAAACCACCTTTAAATTCCCGATATTGAGTGAGATATTTTGTAAAGGATGTCATTGAGCTGTAGAATGTACCGATTGGTGAAATTCCAGTTAACTTTCTTTTGTAGATTCTTTATCGCCTGAGGCTTCGGCAGGATCTTGGAAAGAGGCAAATCATCCACTGAATCGAAATCTTCGGAGGCCAGTGGTTGAGAAGCAGAATGAGAACCCGCTGGATAGGAGTTGGGGTCTGACCCCGCATCAGGATGCATAGGACTGCAGGCCGTAAATGTCAGGCGAAAGGTGCAAACGATCCCATGTTACATGTCTTTTAAAGCATATAGCGTTTCAGGGTATGAGTCAAATATGAAGGAACACAGGCACGCTCATCAATAATGAGGCCCGATAAGATTTAGAGATGTAGTAAGTCTGGAAATGCGATTCCCAAATACCGAAGTCTGACAAGAGGAAAGAGTTTAAAGAGTTGATGCTGTCCCGTCCTCGAGTCCTGAACATTGAGATACTACATCCTGCTACCTGAAGACAAAGACTAGCAGTTTACGAGCCTGGCTACCTGAAGAGGGGTAAAAAGAGAATCAGAAAAGGGCCAACTGTTTTTCCGTCGACGTCTTGAAGTAGCAAAAACACGGCACTCCTTTGCTGACTATATAGTTTAGCGCTCAGACATGAAGGGAACACCAGCGATACGCCAACTCCGACTCGCATACTCATCTCGAAATGACTATCCCTAGATCGAGGATATACAAGATGCGACGCACACACCTGAAAATAGAAAGACGACGCATCCTATTTGCCTTTGATGTAGTGCCGCAGATCAATATTATCATCGACACATTAGAAAGATGTGTCGCTTACATCGTAGAGTTCGGCACACCCCGAGTGTGTCGCAGTCAGTATAGAAATACTTTAATGCAGTTACAAGCGGGCAGGGTCCAGTAGAGAATACCGTTGTCGGGTGACGCGTCTAGTGACACAGGTGATAGAAATTACTCTTTCTTGAATGCATCATGTCGGGATATCTCCCTGCCCGAAATATTAGATACCAAAGAAGGGATCGAGGCACTCTCATACTTCCTCAGGGAATCAGGAGCATTCACAAAGTCGAGACAGCGCCGCAATAATCACGAGAAGCCCAACGACGGAGTAGAATCAGAGACGAGTGAGGAGGACGAAGAAGAAGAGGAAGACTTCGGATGAGAGAACACACGGTCAAGCAGGCCAGGGAGAGCCCCAAAACCAAGATCACAAAGTACAAAATACCGATACCACCACAATCGACACCCCTGTCCATCAGTATTTAAGCAAGTTAGTAGAGAGCTTGTTATGGGAACGAATATATCTCAGTCAGTGTAAGAACGGACTGTCGTATATTGTAGTATAGTACCTATGGGAACGAATATATCTACATAAGGTAATCAGTAAGAGTACGAGAACACAACGAGACGGAGTACTCACCTCAGTCAGCGTAAGAACGGACTGAGGTGGTACTACGTCGAGTACAAGTCTTATATACGAAGTAAGTGAAACAGCTATGAAACAAGCAAAATACATAAGTGCGAGAACTATATAGCTGTAATGGTAAATACTATAATACGGTAACAAATGGAAATATATTTATGTTGTGTGCATACCATAACAGTGCCGTACATGCCACTATACCGGCGGTTTGTTACTTTGACACTCCCCCTCAAACCGTCGTTAGTCTGAACGCGGTTGCGAAATGCTTTGCTTTCGCATTTGGAAGTGCTTTTGTAAGTGTGTTGGCTGTCATGTCGTCGGTGGGGCAGTAAATTAATTTGATAGAGCCGGCCTCGACGATGTATCGAATAAAGTGATAGCAAATGTCGATATGTTTTGTGCGTGCGTGATAATGGCCATCCTTTGTAAGTGCAATCGCAGACTTGCTATCGCTAAATAAAGTTGTGGGATTTTTGAGGGGCCGGAAAACCTCCCTGATGAGCTGGCGCAGCCACATGGCTTCTTTTGCTGTGTGCGTTGCTGCCACATACTCAGCCTCTGTTGTTGACAGCGTTACCAATTCCTGCTTCTTGGACAACCACGACACTGTGCCGCCATCTACCAAGAAGACATAGCCCGAAATTGCTCTCCTGTGGTCCTGTGATGTGCCGTCTGCATCAACATACCCAATTAGGCCACAGTCTCCCCCTCCATATGTGAGTTCCAGCTTCTTCGTGCCCAGCAAGTACCTGAAAACATGCTTCACAGCCTCCCAGTGCACCCAAGCCAGGTTATCCGAGAACTGCGCAATGGTCAACACTGCAAACACAATATCCGGATGCGTTCCCATCGCCGCATACATCAACGAACCTACAGCCTCATGATATGGGATGCTTTGCATACGTGCGATTTCTGCCAATTTTGTTGGGCACTGTGTTTGTGAGAGGGGCTGGTTAGGATCCATGGGTGTGGAGAGGGGTTTTAG
>JASFDD010000626.1:0-11886 GCA_036937055.1 Nidula microcarpa | reverse complement strand
CTGTAAGTGGCATTTGTCAGCGTCACTGCACTCCTCTTCTGACCATTCTGGGGCTGTTGGGTGTTCTCAGACTGTAAGTGGCATTTGTCAGCCTCACTGCCCTCCTCTTCTGACCATTCTGGGTCTGTTGGGTCCTTAGCAGGTGCAGTGTTAGTTGGCCTCTCTGCCCTCTTCTTCTAACTACTTTGGGGCTCTTTGGTATTTCAGGATGTAAGTGGTATTGTGATATCTTTGTGCTTTGCTCAGCAATTGGTGGAATGGTGGGCTGTCAGATTGTAAGCAATATCTTGATATTGTTTTTATCTACTTGCATACCTTTTGTCTTCAGATTGTATGTTTTCATTTGCATCTTTATTGCAATGCTTATGATTAACCTCATATCTAGCAAGTATGTCATTGTTTTCTGTTCCTCTACATTTCCAATAATCAGTGATTATGATCTCAAATTAGTGGGTAAGCTTTTAGTGTTGTGAACACTGGTCTCATTCTTAATTTGATGAATTTACATAGAGAGTGAGAGATCCCCATTGTTGACACAAATTCTGAACTTAACATCATTTTCAGAACTCTTTGAAAGCTCCAGCAAGAGGCTAGCTATGCAATATTTTATTTATTACCAACTGTCAAATTGTGTGGCAAGCAATCCTCTCTTGAACTACTTCATGAGTTGTAAATCTCATCACAATTTCTTCTGTAGAGTTGAGGTCAAATCAGTGGATCTTTTTGTATTGAAGTAATGAAATATGTTGCCACAATTGTTTGAGAATTGATCCATAAAATATTTAGTCTTGTGGGCCAAATTCTTCACCTAGCTCCATGAGTACCCCATTATGTATCTTAACATATTTTCTTCAGAATATGTAAGAAGCCTTTTAGATGGTGAAAATAAAGAATCTATGCCTACTGCATTCTAGCACTTTTTTTCAGTTCTTTTTCTAAATCAATGAATTGAAATTTCACCTTGATATAAAACTATATCTCACTGTCACATACTATCACATACTGTTCCATTAGTTGGTGAATGTGTGATATTGAGTTGCATATATAGCCTGGGATACTGTCAAGAGCTTGTTCTTACATGAGCCCTAGGGGTGCCAGTACCTAACTGGAATGTAATAAATTGAACAGAAAGGAAGATTTGAGGAGCTAGTAATATGATATGTATGCAACCACCCTTGTTTTACACAAGCAAATAACCCCAAATGCATCTAGACATGTCTAAAGGCCCAAATTCAATTGATGCCTGTAGTCTCTAAGTATTAATATGAGTACATCCAAATTTTAAGAAATAATACAATGTTTTGGTGGAGAATGTGAGGTCTTTACACTAAGCCACCTGTTCTGGTTGGATTCCACCTGGAGTCCACCTGGACTCCAACAACACAATGTAGAGTTATCATAGTAATTTGAATGCAATTCTCACAAGAGTCCTGGAGTCCATCAGGACTCCAATGGACTCCATTGGACTCTGGCACTCCACCTGGACTTCACCTGGACTTTGAGCTTCAAAATCCAGCTGGACTCCAGGTGACTCCAACTGGACTAGTGTTTGAAGGTCTGGTCCAGTCCAGTCTTTTGACCTCAAGAGCTTTGGACCAAGACTGAGACCAGTCCTCACATTTTCAAAGACAGCAAAATACCAGACCAAACTGACATAGACTGGTCCAGTGCAGTCTTATGCAGTCTTTTGCAGTTACAAGACCAGTCTAGACCAGTTTTGTGGCAATTATCTGTGTTGAAAAGTGAAGAGATAGAATACATTTTATTTCTAGTAGATACATGCTCTACAATGTTGATCACCATTGATCTGATGCTTGGCATCCAACATTCCACTTAAATCTTCAAATTAAACACCCTCACACCTGATATTTTTTTAAATATACATTATTTGGCTATAAGCAAGCACTTCTGTGAATTTAGGGATAATATTGACTACTAACAAGGTACTAGATATGGTATGAATGACTACACTAGACAAATTCAAGCTCCAATTCATTGTCCCACACTAAACAGTCAGTGTCATTGACAAGCATCTCCTCAAAGTCAATGAGGTTAAGCCCCTCAACCTGTGAGTTATTCCAAGCAGCCATATCACAGAGGTCTGGTCCCCATGCCAAGCTTATGATTACCAGTTCTTCAAAAACTTCAGAACCTAAACATGCCCATCAGTCTGTTGCAATTTTTTTGCTACCTGAGAACAATTGTTTGCATAGAACTGACAAAGCTTGAGAAGGAAGTATGTCAAGCACAATATGAGTGAGTGTAGGATACAATTGTGCATGGTTCTGGAAATGTCAATTAGTGGGTGTCAAGATCTGTAGGAAACACCTTACCTGCCACCATTCCACAAGATCTGTTTCTTTTAATACATCTTGCTGCATGATCCCAAGATAGCAGTGCAGTTCAGATACCCAGCCTTCTTCTGCATCATCAGTGAGAAGTGTTTCATGAAACTTGTCAAATTCCAAAAGAGTAGGAGCCTGAGTTGTCTCATCCAAGTGATTTGTTTGGAGAGTGGGTAGAGGATGGACAAGATCAGTAGTATTGTGCCATCTGATTTATATGTAATCAGCATAGCATCTCACATTTACAGGAACAAGATGACTTATGGTTTTCTCAATGATCTTTTTTGCCTTGTCTTGCCAGTCATTTGCATAAGGATTTCCTGCTGCAATTTCCTCAGCTTGCTCCTCTGGGCCACCCCAAGCAAGTTTGATGTAAGCCAACTTGTAATACAGATGAAGTTCTTTGAAAGTTTCATTAGTAATATGGATCTAAACAATTAAATTCTGTCAGGGTTCACTATATTCCTGGAATATATTTTATCCATAGAATGTTCTAGCATATGGAACATTCTAGAACATGGAACATTTTAGAATATGGAATATAGATAACCCTATCCTGAGTCAGAGGCTTACTAAGCCAATTACTCAGCTATAGCTCACTCAGCCATAGATGACTCAGATGCTTATTCAGCCTAGCTATGCAGTAGTTAGTCATCCTCTCAGAATATTCTAGAAGTAGTAGTCAGTAGTATATAAACCCCTCATGTACAGTAGCTAGCCTCAGCTTTAATCTCTTAGGAATTCCACTGTCTAATGGATGTCTTAACTCATTGGATGTCTCACTTCCCTATTCTTCTCCCCTTTGCTCAAGCTTGGTGTTAGTGGCCTTGTCATCCTGATAGTGTTACCCTAACAAATTTGAAATCTTGCCAAGTGCAAGTACAAAACAGGGCTTCTCATTAAGACAAGAGTAATACTTTCCTACCTTTTGAAGACCAGCAGTAAGAGTGTCCTTGTAGAGAGTATACCTTGGGCTGTTGTGTTTCTTTTCCCATGCAATTTGAAGTTCTTTGATAGCAGGAAGCATGTGCCAGAGTGTTGGCTGCTTTTTGGAGGAGAAGTATTGCTGGATTCAGTTAGAATCCTAACAGACCTACTTATTAGCATTGAACCCAAATTGAAAACAATTTTACATACCCCAAGTATATTGTGTGCATCAACCACTCGAGTCCAATCTGGTTCTGCCATTTTGAAAGCAGACCAGTGTATGTGCTTTACAACACAATTATTGTGTTGCACCATAGTATCAGGGCCATACATCTCATCTGCTGAGATAACAAATAATGCAATAGGCTAGCAAATGTATTGGTAAGACAAACAGAATTGAAAGAGAATTGCAACACTTACCTGATGGAGTTTGTTTGCCTGGTCAAGCATTTTGAATGCTGTTCCCCATTGAATATTAATATGTAAGGGTATCTTCAGTGCTTCAGGAAGCCTGAAACAGAGCTGGGTGCTGTGAAAGTATTTGATACACTGTCCAGAAGCTTGGATCTAGGCATGAATATTTATATGAGACTCAGACACACATTTTGAAGACCAATATAGGTTCTTACCTTGATGGCAAGTGTACAGATAGCAGCAATTACATTGAGGGAGCCATCTAAAACACAGTTGTCAGCTCAGATGGGATCATATTTTCAGATAGCTATTGCATTTTCAATAGCTGCAATTTTTGTGATGTGGCCCATAACATCAACATTTCCCAGGTTGACAACATGCCTGAGACAACTGCAGGAAGATTCTTCAGTGCAAGACATGTTTGAAATAATAAATAAACACATGGCAGTTGTTGCTCAGCACTATTCCACTCAAGACCTCAACAAACATGCATATTCTCAATAGTCTTGCACATTGTGTTGTTGTTACCATTATCTAATGTTGCAGTGTAGAGCTGACCACCAACATGGGAATTATTGATGTGATGTGATTGCAAGACAAACAGAAATGACTTGCCTTTGATCCCTTTTTGTCCATGATTCCAACACAGTCAAGCAATCCCACTGCATACCTCCCAAGGTTCTCACCAGTATGTGCACCTGATAAAGCTTTGAACCCAATTACAGCAGCTTTCATCTTCCACTTCCCTTCCTTTACCTCAATCCAATGTGCTGTCATTCCCTTGAACCCCATCTTTGTATGGTCTGCTGACCACCCATCCTTAGTGCTGGACACTTTGCCCAGAGCAGCCTGCACAGGTAAGTATTGAGTATATTTCAACAATTAGAAGCTAAATTTCTTACTGTTACTGCTTCCTTTAGCCCCTTCATATGTTTCACAAATTCATTGTGAAGATGTACCTTGATGTTGTAGGAGCTCAGAAGGTCAGAAGTGGTTGATTTTAGCCTCATAGAGACAAGGGGGTTTTGAAATGCAGAATTATCAGTGAGGGCAAGAGGCTATAGGTGTGTTATGGATTATTTCTATGATGAAGATGACATGTACTGATGACTTATTTGATTGGTAGTTGTGATGAGCTTAGCAACTGCATGGAGGATGCCTGATCTCATGAATTCATATGGCCCAGTCACAGTCTTCAATTCCAACTGCTGCTGCTTGCCTTTATTCATTTGTTGGCCTCACTTTTCTGCTTCTTGTTTGTCCTCCATTGCTTTTCACATTTTGCACAGAATTGCCCAATGATTAACAGATACATTAGCTTTTTCACACTTCTCCTTGTAAATGGCATAATGCTGACAAATATGCAGGCAGCACAATGAGTTTATACCCTTGTGAAAGGCCTTTTGCTTCCCATGCAATTTGATAAAGTGCTCATCATCCCTGGCTTGTAGTAAAATATCTCTTCATATCCCTTATCTATTGACTTACTTGCAATAATTGCACCATCTTCCTGTTTCCATTTCATACTTGTCAACAGATATCTTGAACTTCACAGTAACTTTATCTGACATTATCATTGAGAGATCAAGTGTTGAATCCTTTTTCACAGGCTTTTCTTGGAGGTCAGCACCATGTTGGTGGTCATTCAGGCTATCATTCTAGAATTTGGTAAGTCTGTGCCCATTACACTGGGTGGTCTGTGCTAACCTCTTGCTCCTCAGGTGGTTCTTCAGCAGCACCAACATCATCCATGTTCTCAACTTCCTCCTTGGATGGCTCAACATTGTCTTCTACCAACTCCACCTCACCATCACATTCCTCCAGGTGCTGCCACTTGGCATGTTTCTGCTTCTTCACCATGGGCTCTGGATCATCTGATGCTAATGCATCCTCATCATCCTCTTTGCTCTCTGACTCACTGGCAGCCTGTTTATGACCCCTCTTAGTTTTGGTTGTTGCAGTCTTTTTGGCATGTGGCTTAGCCTTAGCCTTGTTGTCATGGACCCTTGGTAGGATCCCTTGTGCAATTGCTCAAGTAGTAGTTATAGTAGAGTGGTTTACTTTATGTTTGCAAGAATTTTACAAGATGTAATGCAACATGTGGCTTGCTGTGTTTGTCAATGCATTTTCTTCAGTCACATAATTGGTTCACATCAAAGCGCTAATTACTTCAGTAAAAGTATAGTTTGAATGAACTGTGAAGTACAAATATTCTTACTCAAGTGAAACTGAAAAGACTGGTTGAGACTGCAAAGACTGGTCTTGGGGCAGTCTTGAAAATCCTGAGATGATGATGGACCAAAGACTGGACCACAGTTGTGGTCTTCATCAGTCTTGAGGTTTTCTGGTCCTGATCAGTTATGGTCTGGTCCAGTCCCAGTCTTTTTCTAGTCTTGTAACTGGACCTTCAAACACTAAACTGGACTCCAGAACTCCAATGAAACAATTAATAAATGCAGTTTATCTGGTCAGGAATTGAATCCTAGACCTCTTCATTTGGCTTACATAATTCAAAATAAATGTGATAAATCTAACTAAATCATAGAAGCAATGTAAATATCATGTCAATATGTTATCATATATACTTATCCATGATAGGTGCATCTTATTAATTCTCTTATGTCCTTTTTAGGAAATATTATGACATGGCACTTTATATAATAGGTGGAAAAATAGGCCATCTGTGTATTTATGTATTTTTTAGGAAATTATCAGATTTAATTTGGTATTTATTTTTAATTATACTTCACATAAACAATTATTTAAAAATATATAATGATCAAAATAAATTACAAATTCAACCAGATCTTAAACATCCTAGATTTATACACATTTAAGTGAAAGATAAATTCCAAATATGGTTTATCTGGGCTGTAATTTAATTTATAGTGTACACATTTAGAAAAGAGCTAATATGTTAACCTCATGTTGCAAAATTTTCAATGGACCAATGGTGCAATTGGTTAGAGTGCTCCTGATTTTGATTACATAAGCAGAAGTTTGGAGGCTATGAGTTCAATTTATACTAGTAGTGATATTTTGTAACTTTATATTTATATTTATTTATAAATCTCACTGATCTAGTCAGAGTCTGGCTGGAGTCCAGTCAGACTCCTGGAGTCCAACTGGAGTCCAACAGGAACAGGTGGGGGAGTGTAAAGTACTGGAGAATGTGGAATGTCCTTGCATCTTCAAGATGTGTATCCTGTTCTGATCACCCCATTGGGTTCTATTGACTCTTGTCATATCCATGTACAATGCAGCATGTGCCATCTCTGGACCACTTATGATAAATCCCAATGCTTTTCCAACTCTCTGCTCATCTCCAGGTTTACTCAGGTTTACTCTGGTCCATTTCTATTTTTGTACTTAATCTGTTTCAGCCACATACACTATACTTTTTGTAGTATACCTCTCTGTGTTAACATTCTGTAATGAACTCATTTCCAGGGTATAACCTAGAGATTCTGGGCAGATAGAAGACATGGTAGGGCCAGAGAGAGATACTGGAGACTCCAGATATAACTCCTGAAAACATGTTTGAGCACTACCAAGGAGAGAGGGTCAAGATGGGCAACAGCTTTAGCTTATGTGCTGTGCCTCCTTTGTTTCTAACACCCAATTTACAGATGACAGTGAGTGAGTTGATCTGAGGAAGAGAACAGTTAATACTCAACTTCCTGACTAGAGATTTGGCCCGGAGGGATCTCTGGAGACTGGAGATCTCATTGAGCACAAAGTATGATGACAAGAAGAGATTATCAAGTAGAGATGAGTGAGGAGGGTTCAGGGATAGCTTTAACCACTGAGTAGAAGTGGAGAGAAATATAATTAACAAACTGAAGTACTACAATTCATTTGAAGTACTTAAATACTATTGAACCAGAGTAAATATACAAGTACTTAAAACATACTAGTGAACTGCAGAAGTAAGTGGGTCAAAAGGAAAGAGAGCATATGACAAAGACTAAGGAATATGAATTGAATGTTAATGCAAAAGGACTTGCTACAAAAAGTATAGTGTATGTGGCTGAAACAAAGTAAGTATGAAAATGGAAGTGGACCAGAGTAAACCTGAGTAAACACTGGAGATGAGCAGGAAATCAGGAAAGTGTTGGGATCAATTGTAAACAGTCCAGAGATGGCACATGCTGTGCCATATAGGGATATGACACATTCAGTTTGTACCCCTTAGTCTTTGTCATATGCTCTCTTTCCTATAACCCACTTACTTCTCCACTTCACTAGTATGAATTAAGTACTTTGGGAGATTACCCTGGGTACTTAGATTCTTTAGTATTTAAGTACCTTGAATGTATTGTAGTACTTCAGTTTGTTAATTATTGTGTTTAACATCCTTACTAGTTTCTAACTAGTGGATAAGCTACCTCTAAAACCATTCTCACTCATCTCCACTTGTTAAATTCCTTCTCATTGTCATGTTTTGTGCTCAACAAGGTCTCCAGTCTCCAGAGATCTCTCCTGACCAAATCTCTGGTCAGGAAGTTGAGTATTGATCAACTTTATCCCTGAATCAACTCACTCACTGACATCTGTAAATTGGACATTAGGAATGAAGAAGGCATAGCACATAAGCTGAAGCTGTCATCCATTCTGATCCCCTAATCCTTGGTAGCACTTGAACACATTTCTGGAGATATATCCAGAGTCTCTGGTATTTCTCCCTGGCCCTACTGTGTATTCTATCTGCCTGGAATCTCTAGATTATACCCTGGAAATGAGTTCATGACAACTCTGACCTAGATGTGCTTCAGGACAACATGACTACAGTGCTAATGCAGCTTCCCAAATGTGAGGGGTGGTATCTCATATGTCCTGCTCTACCCCTCATCCCTCCTCCCCTATTCTGGCACCAGGGCCACTGCAAAGCTGTCATCTCCTGCTTCCATGTGTGCATGTCCACTTCCACTCCAAGCTTAAGAAGCTACTCAAGGTCAAACATGCCTCCATTTTCTCCAGCACTGCCAAGTCTCCCACCTTGTCCCCTGGGTTCAGGTTACCCTCTCTTTCACCACATGAATCTAGCTCTAGTTGCTTCAAATCTTGTGTGCACCTAATACATGAATAAATCCCTATGGATGATGAGGACCTACAGCCACTGTGCATCCCCCTGAGCAGGGGTAGTGGACCAGCAGTGAACAATGCCCCATCATTGTTGTCACTGCATGATGCAATGGTTAACACTCCACCATTAAATGTGTTTCCTGCCTGGCCTGGTGAAAGTAGGAAGAAATCTGATTGGTTGGAAAGGTTGGACAGTAGGGCATTTACACCTTTGACAGTAGCTGCCTTGTCATTGGCAGTGAGTGTGCAATGAGTGGTAGAGTCTCCTGTGCATTGAGTGGTGCCTCCCTCTACTGAAAGAGTGACATCCCCCCCTGTCCAGCAGCTTGTCTCCTGCTAGCATAACAACCTGCTCCTACTAAAAATTTGTGCCTCTACTCTCCTAAGGAGAAGACCCACATATATATACCCCCACCACAGCTTATGATTTCCCTATTTTATGCACAGAAAAAATAGAGTGAGAACACTACTTCTCTTAATTTTGTGATGAAGGATTGTTTTGAGAATACATCACAAATGCTAAACTTTTAAGTTAAGTTTGACATGCTGGAAACTTGCCTGCACCTTGCAGTGCTTCATACTGTCCTATGCTGGTACAGTCTGCTATATTGTCAATGTTGTGAGCAATATCTGGAGGTCTTTGCACTCCCCCATGTGTTCCAGGTGGAATCCAGGAAATTTCCATGAAATTCTGGGCAGGTGTGAGCAATGAAGGAAACAGTAATTTATGTTAGCACCATTTCATACTCATTCCAGGTACATTCTACACACAGTTTACAAATGCTCACTTAAATATGAAAGTTCCACAGAATACTCCACCAGAATCCAGGCAGAACACTGCTGTTCATACTTCAATACAACAAACATACAACAAGCACTTTTATTTATTTATTATTATGTAATAAAATAAATACCTACATCAAGAATTGAACCATAGATAGACATATTGTAAGGACAACAAGCACCATAACACCTAGGCTATCATGGTATATGAAATTTCATATATTTATATACCAATTGCTGTTGATCCAATCATGTGTATGTTTGTTGATGCATCAGCACTGTCAACACAAATTGATCCATGCCTCTCACCACTACCCACATCCATCACCATGCACAATGATGTCAACAATGCCTGAAGATGAGGAGCAACAATGAGGATGACACACAGCACATGACTTATGACAATGACCATGCAAGACAACAACAATGCAGGATGATGATGGTGCATGAAAGCAACAGCACATGATGGCAATAACACATGGTGACAATGCACAACAGTGATGGTGCAGGGTGACAATGGTGCAGGACAACAACAATGCAGGAGGACAACAATGATGTGGGACAGCAACAGGGCATGACAGTGGTGGCACGTGATGTCAACAATGCATGACAGCAACAACAACAACACTGGACAGCAGTGACACTGAATGGGGACAATGCAGGACAGCAATGGAGCAGGATGGTGACAGCACACAATGTCAATGGGCAGGACAGCAATGACACATGACAACAATGATAGAAACAGTACATGGCATCAGCAATGCACAACAGCAACAACAATGCCTAGCAATGACAATGCAGGATGGTAGCAGCACAGGACAGCAACAACACAGAACAGCAATGGCCCACAATGTTGAGAGCCTACAACAATGATGTGGGTGCATGATGGTGACAATTCCCAGCAACAACAATGCACATTACTCAGTGACAACAACAACAACACCCAGTGACAACAACAACAACAATTATGACAACACCCAGCAGCAACAACAACACCTAGCAACAATGACACATGATGCTCAGCAACAATAACAACAATGTCCAGCAATGACAATGCAGGACAGCAATAGTACACAATGGTAATGGCAACAATGCACAACAATGCTGTGGACTCATGACATCATACAATGGCAACAACAACAACAATGCCCAGCAACAACAATGCAGGATGGTGACAGTACACAATGGTGATGGCAACAACATACAATGATGCTGTGAGATCACAATGGCACAAAATGGCAACAATGTCCAGCAATTTGTACTTTACACTCCCCCACAGGTATACATAGAATGTATGTATATTCTAGATATGTATGTATGGTCTACATATACTATACATAACCCACACTTCTAGTATACCTAGTGTATGTTTACTGTACTTAGAGTCTACATAACTGTACCTTGTTTAACTTCATCCAAATAGATTAATTGTTGAGCTTTATGTTAACTACATGTAGACTGTATGTAGACTCTACATAAAGTGTACATAGAGTTATGTATACTCTAAATGTAAATAATTTGTATCCACTACTTAGGTGATTCTATATATGGCAGAATCATATCACTAAACACCTTCTAAATAGGACATCTTTTTGTAAATTGATCCTATCTGTCAGACACACAAACAATACACCCAATAGTGCAGTGTTGAAGTTGTCAAATCACTCAGGGAGAGGAGAGGATAAGGGAATAAAGATGAGCACTGTATTGCTAGTGGAGATATGACCAGCTCAAGACTGGGGTTCTGAGTACAAACAATGTAACTAAATACTACCTAACTCATGTACTATGCATGTACTACTCATGACCTGTGCATGTAAGTAATGTGTTATGTACATGTGTATTGTGCATGTAAGTAATGATTGATCACAAAAAGAAGAAAGCCTTGTGTTGTCCTCATGGGTGCAGTCGCCTCATGGTATCCATGCAGTGTCCATGTGTTATCCTCAAGATTAGATGTTCCTGTGATAAGTCCAAAAGATAAGATAATGATAATTGCCAAAAGAAAAGGCAAATTCATAACACTATCAAATTATGTCAAAATGTGCATAATAGCTATTTTTAGCACAGTTGTATTTTGAGTTACTATGGGAATTATTCTAAAAATAGATACAGGTAAATTATAGCCACTACTTAAGTGATCCTATAAATGGCAAAATCATATTACTACACACTTTCCTCACTGAGAAAAATGCAAAATATTTTTCATGAAATCTCTTCTATTAATAAAATACTATGATTATATAATGTAATAATATTGTTCAAACCAGAACTATGCTAAAAATAGCTAAATTGAGCATATGATTATGTAATTTAATGGGATTAATTTACA
>JASFDD010000625.1:0-11902 GCA_036937055.1 Nidula microcarpa | reverse complement strand
TCTGTCACCGAATTCTGCTGCTCCTCTATCACCCTATATCAGCGCTGTTCTAACACCCTCTACCACGCTCCTCTGATTCTCCCCGACACCATCTTCGATGTTCTGCGCTCGCACGCCGCTCCCCCTCTCATAGACACCCAAAAGCAAAGATTTGCCTGTTGTATTTAATATCTTCTCTTCTCGCCCCGGGTCCCAGATTGTGATTCTCTCACTCACTCTCAGAACTTCTGTTGTTCCCTTGACTTTTTCTCTGATCCCACATAGACGATGATAGTTATCTGATGATCCAGGAACCGCACGTACACTCCTTCCACTCCCTATTTCACATACGCTCTTATTGCACTGTACCTCTATCGCAGTTCACTTTAAACTTATTCATCGTCTTCTGACCGGACTTTCTCGTAGTAGTTTTGCTTTACCCTGGTTCTTCTCGACATCGGATACTCTGCGTTGGCTTCGCCTATAGTTGCACATGCGTTCTTATTTATATTATCCTCGCTATTGAAGATGTACTCTATTTTACTGTGCTGCAACTTGAGCCTGGCAGAAGCGATATTACTTTGTCACTCTGGCTTCTAAGGGACTTTGCGGTAGATTCATCTTCATGATTACGTCATCCAGATCGATTCGTTCATTCTATGACGAAATGTGTTTGGCACGCCCTACCTGCGATCGTTCAAGTTGAACATACTGCACTATTACGACCAATTGCTCAAGTAACGCAAAACGGCGAAAAAAAACTGAGGTTTTTAAAATTTGCCTTAAATCAAAAATAAAATTTATTGACTTCCTCGGCGAGTCAAAAATTCTAAATCTATGAACAAATATGTGCCCAGAGAATCATCGTCGAAAAAATGTAAAACACATCTGTCTCAGTCGTGAAACCATCGGTGGGGATCGAACTCACTGCCTTTGCCTGCATCGAGCTCATGCAACAGAGCAACCCCAGGCACTCCAGCAGAGTATGCTGGAGTACGAGCATAGGTGCTGGAGGACGTCGACGACATCCACGTCCAGCAGAGTGTGCTGGAGTGAGACGTTGGGTGGGACCGGTTTCAAACTTAACGCTCGATATTAATACACAGGTTATTTATACACCATACTTTCGCGCAGGCTTGACTTAATACTCCCTTCCATCACTATCCCCTCACTCGCCATTAGGCTTCTTATCTCGGCCTAATGACAAGTGCTACGTTTGCGATAGAAAGAAATGCATCCTCCGCTGTGATATGACGGCTTCCCCATATTTATCCCGTATAATAGTATAGAACACGTGGTCAGTTTTACAATGATCGCCAATGATACCTTACTTATAAAATTGCGGTGAGCAACATGGCGCCAATGAAATTGGTAAGGTGTTGTATTCCGTCAGCTTCAATGCGAAACGGCACTGTTTTGAACTATGTGGCATTATTACACTGATCATGAATATGCTGTGTTTGCTTTCTTGCCTTGTGTTCCATTTTCTTGAAACAATATTAGGAGCTCTGCTAACAGCTAATCATGGGCTCATAAGACAGAACGTGCTTCATATTTAAGAAGCTCTTCTCCCTGATCCTTGAAGCTTCTTCCTTCTTTCTGATAACCACCATGCCTTCGATTCCTGACAAGCTGCCACCACCATGTCGAAATGAGTAAATTATTGACTCCTCAAATTGACAATGAGCTCGCACGAGCTCTCCGGACCTTTATTTAACATTTGGTATCAAAATGAAGTGAGGTACTTCTTGTACTCTATAAGATTAAGGTGCTTGCGGAAGAATTACGTCATATACCTTGCAGAAGGAGATCCATTTTGTGAAAAAATGAACACAATTCTGAACACAATTCTAGGTCGCTATTCAATTCCCACGGCTATTATTAGGACACTTCCTTTCGTGGTGTGGGAATTCTAGGGTGAGAAGTTGAATCTTGTGTGCATAACACCAGTCCTTTGAATGAAGAGCCATCCAGAGTTATCGATTTAGCAACAATTGCCGCACCAACTACCGCACTAGCCGCCGGAGGCCCCTGCAACATAGGTACACTTGCCTGTGGAATCCAAGTAAAGGGTCCAGGGGTACGTCATGTCAAAATATTCCTTCTAAGGTTTGTGATAAATACTCCAGGACTTACTTTTTTGGTGCGGACGCCGTCCCCAAGGACGACTATCGACGACCAAAAATGGCCGCCAAGCGGATAATATACCTACAGGAGATGCACATCTAAACCTTCAGTGCCATGAAATTATTTTCGTTCGACAATCAGGGTCCAGCCGGTGATTCATAGGGACGAGGCATCCTCGCAATCACCCCCTGGAATATAGGTAAATAAATTCCATCCATGTCTATACTGAATAATCCACACTAATAAGCCCTGCATACATGCGTTAAAGACCCTGAGATCGTGCTCGTGCGAGAGAAATGCTTGAAGAAGAACTATCAACGAAGATCGTTAGTTTAGATAGGAACAGAGGAGCAATTAATTGCCGCACTTACCGCCGGAGAGCCCTGTGGCCCAGTGGGTAGTAGCACCCGACCCAAGGCTTAGGGCACAGGGAAACATGGTCACATCGGCTACCCTAGATACCGGTGATATTCCTGATCGGTCATTATGTAGTTGAAGTATTTATGATTTCAGAAGAAGGCAGGTTTTGTCCGGAAGTTAATATTCTTGCGTAGTCCCTAACGGGATGAAGCCATAAATTATGTCATGCGCACAACACATCTGAATTTTTATCTTCCAGAGTATGACATACACTCCTTATTCTGCCGCCAGTTATCAGAGCTGAGTGTAATTCACCTCTATTTAAATTTTTTGCAACATAATGCCTGAGGTACAGGGTTCAAGTTAGAAAACTTAGAACTGCATTCGTCTAAGATCATATTGATTTCACATCGCCATACTTGCCGCCGGATGTATATGTACATATGTATAATACTGCCGGGCATTTCAGATACTGGTCCTCATCTGCTGAAGACTTGAACCAGCACACCAATCTCGTAGACTATGACTATGGGCCCATTTCCCATAGACAACAGGATTAAATTCATGTAAGCCATGAACAGAGGAAAGATAATATTTGGGGGGAGTCTAGGTAAATGCTACCTATATTTGCGCATTATTTACACTGGTGTTGCAGCCGTGGGAAAACCTACTCGCTGATTAATAGTGACCTTTAATTTGGTTGTTGGGAATTTATGCGTGATTAGCGACGAACTTATTCTATCAGCAATTGCCGCACTTACCGCCGGGGTCCCGGCGGTCCAATTAGACTTCCCATGGAAAGATATGAAGAATCTGATATCAGAAACTACACATACCGGTTCTTCGTTATGTCACGTTGCATTGCTCAGGACGTGTTTCCGATATCGATAAGCGATTAGATATTGTCCAGATTTTTACTGGATGATAAGGAAGTATTAATAGGTGTGAAATCCAGTAGGATGCTTTGTATCTTGTGTCTAGTTGTCTTATACCCATTGAAGTTAGAAGGTCTGTGAATCACGCCTTGTCTATGCTTCCAGAGCTCACGTTTACCAAGAAAGTCTTTGCTTTTCGAGTCCACATCGGAACACGTACATATTCCAAGCAGATGCAACTCTCAGGATACCGGCTTCACGTTTCTCCCGAATCTTTCTTCGAAGATCATGGGGATATCATGAGGTTTGAATGTCCATTTAATCTCAAATGCCGCACCGACAGCCGCACTTACCGCCGGTGTCCCAGGATTTTAAGTGGCCCAAGAAGTCTACAGTTGATTATCATCGAAACACTTACAAATTGCATGGGTATCGGAGCGACACATATCCCACAGTTCATAAAGCTACCGTTTTATACATTTACATGAAATTCTAAATGTAGATTTGCTTTCAGATATACCTATTCCTTTGAGCAAGAGGATGAGCGAATAGTCCACACAGGCTGAAGTAACTCACGTCATGGAACTATAATTCCATGAAGTTGAATCTCCCCCTGAAATCTGAACAGAAAAGAATCGGCCCGAGTTGCGAGCATGCCACGGATTAAGAACTAAAGTAAGAACTCCTAAGTGTATCTGCTAAATCTGCAAGCAACTTAGCAAGAGTCCCAGCCATCACGGCGCCCAAACTACTCACGTCAGGGTATTCCAGATGCCAAGATATACCCAAGTTATGATCTCGATTTGTCCTATAGGTGTTCTTCGAGTTTCCTTGCCACCGGAAGAGTGGATAATGAGAGACATTCCAAGCGTTTAAAGTTTCAGAACGGCGACATTCAGTGACAGCATGTTCTGGAAACCTAGGGTGAAGAACTCTATCATCAAACGCTGGTTTCGTTCTAACTAGAACGTGTATTTCGAGTGGGTGCTACATATGTCATGGCCAGCGTTCTAAATTTCTATAAGAAGCTGTGCGCTGAATAGATATGTAGCACTTTTCCCAGCGCTTCTCACGGTCAATTTAATTTCTCCATAATATAATTATACGGATGTGGGACCGTGCTTCTCACATAAGGGATACACCCCATCTTCCTGGAAATCGAGGCAATCTGTAGATTAGCATTCCATTCCAATTAAACACGAGAAGGATGTACACAACACGTTCCTGCCTAATGTCGAAATTCGACATCTCCGAGTCGGCGATGAGGGCAGGATCTATGTTTTAAAATAGAGGCGGGTCCTATGATCGATGGCTCCATTCAAATGGAGAATGCTTGCGACATTCCCATGCAAAGGCAACGTTTCCACATGTCAGATCTCAAATCCCAAGAGCAGGTGTACAGGTGAAACGAGGATGAATGGGCGAGAAGAATGAATGTATAGCCGGAAAGTACTACTACGTATACCTAGTGCATCAGTCCCAGGCCACTGAGTGCAATGAGCGCAATCAATCATATACTTTCGAGAATGTCATAAGCGCAAACTGCAGTAATCGTAAAAGGTCTTTACAGCCCACCAACACGCATTACGAAATCCTTACTGCTCGACACGCTCTCCGAATCGGATGAAGTACAGAAGTATCTCCCTCAGAAGTTATAGCTTGCATGATACTCCTATGTAAAAGATGACTTCAGTGATTGATTCAAAAGGTTTGTTATCTAACTACACTGATTGGCAGAGCATTTCAGTGGAAAATAAGTTTTGAATGAGGTACTAGATGTTCATGTAATGTTCATGTCACTGCTTTGTTCTTATTTGCAAGGCTATGGAGATTAATGATAGTATCAGGTTTGCATGTTAGATTGGGAGATAATGCACTTGAGTATGTGAACATATGATTGCTCTTGGCATCCAGGTCCCCAGCCCAGAACTGCTATCTCTTTGAGTCTGTGCATGTAAGCATTGAGGCTAGCTTATAGGTTCATGATGTTGGCATTAGGCACCTCTGTGAATTCTTAATGCTGCATTGTCAGCTGGAAAAGTTGATGACACTGATTGTTAGGCTCTGTTTGACATTGATAATCAGGAAGAATCCAGCATATGGTTCTCAGATATTGTCCCACAAATGGTAACCCATATTATGATGGCAATACACATATGCTGGTTATGACAGAGCTGCATGCCAAAATTCTCTGTTGTATCTGATCATATGGTTTACAGTTGAATCCCTCTCTGGTAGTCACTTCAGGCTATGGGTTTTGAGATGTTATGTAGAAAGACTAGTGTCTGTGGCTGAAATGTATGAGTCAAGAAATGGAAGTGGACCAGAGTGGACCTGAGTAAAGCAGAGGTGAGGCAGAGAGTCAGGAGAGTTGGGAGAGCATTGGGATTGATGGGAAACTGGATTAGGAGCATATGGGTGGTAAGCATGACTGGGATATGACAATAAGCATCTGTAATCCATCTGGGTCAATCTCTGCCTAAAGACAACCAGATTTATAATTAGAAGTATATGTGAATACTACATAGTAGACAACAGCACTGTTGCCTTTTTGAAGAGTGGCATAGCTATGTCTGGCTAGCTCACAATGAAATTACAGTGCTTTGCATAATTTTGTGAAAATGCATCATTTTGAAAACAGTCATGTGGTAGTGTACCTAAGACAGACAATGACCAGTGGTGAATGTTGAGTGTGCACTAAGCTATGGTGGCACTCCCCTTCTCCCTGCACAGCTGAGTGACAAACACCATGTTTAACACTATTAGTGTCCATCTTGTTCTGGATACCTATGTGTTATTGTTGTTTATTATCATCTACCTGCTTAGATATATTTTCTTGATGTGGAACATCCTGGCAGTCTGACTGCTTGCATTGACAAATTGAGCATTGAATTAATATTGCACAAGATCATGGAAAAAAGCTGGCAGTGAGAGCTCTTAGAGGCTGATTAGAGAGATTCATTTCATCAACACATCACTAATGGCAGCATAGCTTTTACAGTTCTTTACCTTATCATTCATACCTGCTATACATGTTTCTTTTCTTATAATAGACAATTATCACATGGACAGTTGTATTTGGATTAGCCAATGATAACAATAGTCATACTTAGTATACTGTGCACAGACTATTGCAGTTTACTATAAGTAGACCTTTGTACTCTGGTCTTGCTCTTCAGCCTGACCCAGGCAAATATAAGACTTGTGACATCCTCACTCTGATCCCTTGAAAATTCAATAAACTCAAACCTCTAAGACTTAGTCTCATTGAACCTAAGCTTCTCTTAGACAGAGACTTAGCAACTCAACCACTGTCCCTTATACTAGGGAAGTGTGTCTTACATTGAGCTAACAAGGTTTTCCTACTTTTATACAGAACTACAAATCACAGAACTACCAAACTTTGCCTTGAACATATGACTTGGCTTAATCACTGTAAAAATAGCAGCCCTCATCTTCCTCATCAACATCACCAGCAACATGTCACAGCATTGGTAGAGCTAGCACACACTTGGTGCTGGTAGTTGTTTGACTCAGGCATAGTACCATATGACTGTTTTCAAAAGGGCACAAGTTTCACAAAATTATGCAAAGCATTGTACAGTGCCTATCATGACATCTTGTCAAGACTTGTTCCCAAAGGTGAATGGGAACTAGAGGATGTAGGTTACAATAGTGTCACATCAGAAAATGTCAGAAGTACATCAGAAGGGTTTCTGGCTGTAATGCTACAGATAAGAACTGTTGGCTTCAGCTTATGTGCTGTGCCCTTCCAGTTCTTGTGGGTTCTAACTTAAACATGGTCCACATGTCAGAAGATAGTACCATGGGGTTGGAAAGTTGTCAGAGATGACTTGGGGTTTTGACAACTAGAGACTAAGTCTAGTGTCAAGAGCAAAATAAGACTAGTCAACATAAGTCAACTAGAAGGGAAGTTGGAAAGGAGTTGGAGGTTGGAAAGCAAAGAGACTTAGAATTTAGTCAGAAGACTAGGTGGGATCTTAGTTAATATTCAAATTGTAGACTAAGTACAAAACTGAGCTACTTAAATACTAGTATTGCTAATTGTAATAATGAAAGTGGAAGTAGCAACACTATGGAGATGAGGGATAATAAGAGTCCTTGACACATAATAAAAGTAGCAGAAGCAGAAGTGTTTGTAGTAATGGTATTGTATAAATACGAGTCATAGGATCAAGACAATAGTTTGGAGATAAGTGAGAATGGAAACAGGCGGAAATAGTCTGAAGCATATCAGAAGACTGATTCAGAATGTCAGAAAGTGTCAGAAGAGATCATGGATATGACATCTAGCTAGTGTAGAGGTGCACCTGCTATGCTCTGCTTAACAGTAACTGAGGAGATACAGCAGTCTGACTAATAATTTTAGTATGTCCAGAAGTCTGAGAAATGAGCAAGATTCAACAGAGGAGTAACAGAAGCTGAAACACAAATTCAGTCAAAGATTCATAAACATTCAATCAACTGGATAGATGCTTGGTGCACTAGTGGCCCACTAAAGGACCTGCTAGAAACCTATCTGAAATAGAAACTAGGAGGCAGACAAATACTCCCAAGGCAGCATCAGGGGGGATTTTGCCCACCTCCTACCAAAAAGCAGTCAAAAGTAACAAGTCCAATAGCCCCTGCATTTTTCAAGCAAAAAAGGACTTAGGCAACTCTTTATTCAATTCACATTTTATTATCTAGTTAGAGCTGGAGATTTGAAGTGAAAATCATTCTATATTGATACCAAGAAATATGAGATCAACAAGAGTTAGGAGGCATCTATTCTGGTGAAAGATGTTCTCAAGGTGTGTGTTGAATCACTATTGAGGTTTTGAAATGCTCTAATGTTTATTCTAAAGAAAATGTACTTCATATCAATTATCCTGTTGCTCTAGTTGTGGAGATTCTTGCCATTCCTAACTGGCTCAAGGTAAAGAGCTGGATTTTATCTGTATTTTATGCATCCTTAATAGCTACTTGGCTATAAAATCAGGCACCCCCAGATTATAGCTTGCAAGTGGCAAAAGCTGCAGAAATTTCTGTCAATCAGGATATTCTGAGTACACAGAAGAAGGCAATTTTTGGTAGTGGTACTGCAGGATTGAGTGCCTTCAAAGTCTTAAACAAACTGACAGCCAAAGAGCATAGTATGGTAGGTGGGATGCCCAAAGTTCAGTTTTGGTTTGCACCTCACTTCTTGCTTATGCAATGTAGTTTTAAGGTCATACTCTCCATCTTGACTTGTGATTTTGTCATGAATCTGGCATGCTTATATGCTCATTTGCTGTAAAATGTCTCACTGACAGCAACAAACAGAAGAGAATAGCTGGAAAAATATATCCTTTCAAGCTGAGTTAAGAATAATTGTTTATCCAGGGCATCTTTCTATGACTGGCAACCCTATCAAGCCTCAGCTAATGTTGCCTCAAAGATATATTGAGTCTCACTGGAGCAAAATTTCAAAACAATTCAGAAGCACTACAGACATCATTTAAGGAGTAAATAATCATGGTGACTTGACATTTCTCTTGAATAAATGCTCCATTTTCAAGGAATGATTTAAAAAATGTAAATTGTATTCTGCACATGCTACTAATTTGTGTAGCAAGGTCATAGTGAACCTAGTAGAATTGAATTGAATTGTAGTCACTAGGTGCTATTAACCAACTTAGATAGCTGTGAGCCATTCCCTTAGAAATTTTCTCAGACTGGATTCCAAGTCCTGAATTTAATAATAGTTATCATACAGTAGTCATTTCAACAGCCCTCAAAAAAATAATGCTTCTTGTGCAAATGAGGGGCAAATATTTCCAGCTTAACAATTTGTTGTTGAAACTTACCATGCAGGCTGCAGGAGGGTATACCAAATTTATGTGCAGCCTATAATCTTATCTATTTGAGTTCTTGAACTTATAGTATTCAAAAACATATAAAAAAATCTAATACTTTTGGATTACATGTTCTGTGACTTCTGTCTGAAGAAAAACAGGATGAAATTTAAAATTTAAATTACTTAGTAGTTTTACATCAGAGTGCAAGTAATGTCTGCTCATGAGCTTAATATCACTGTAGAGTAACAGTATTATTGTGACAATTTCATACTAGGCTTACAGCAGCAATCAAAAATATTGCACAAGTTTTCATAGAGTGAATCTCAACAACCACTCACCCAATTTTCATTCTGTAACTTGATACTTGTAGTATAGCTTCTTATCTCAAGGTTTATGGATTAACAATTACAAAAAATTGAAATATACATCTAGAGATAGAGAATACCAAAAAGTGCAATTTCAAGTCCACAGGGACTATCCAAAAACTGTTACAGCAATGAAGCCAAGTTGTAGGTTCAAGGCAAAGTTTGGTGGTTTGGTGTTCTGTACAACAGTGGAGTGACTATGTGATGTATCCTTGGTTTGATGTAAGACACACTTCCTAGGGTATAGGACAGCTGTTGAGTCACTAAGTCACTGTCTAAGTGAAACTTAGGTTTGATGAGCCTCTAGACAGAGTCTAAGGGGTTTGAGTTGGCTCTGGGTTCAAGGGACTTGAGCAAAGATGTCACAAGGCTATATTTGCCTAGGTCAAGCTGAGGAGCAAGACCAAAGTACAAAGGTCTACTTATAGTAAAATACAATAGTCTGTGTGCATAGTACTAAGTATAACTACTGTTAATGTTGGCTAGTCTAAATATAACTGTTCATGTGATAATCATCTATTTAAAGAGAAAAAAGTCACATAGCAGGTACAAGTCATGAAGTAAATAATTGTAACAAAAACTCTGAAAATATTTGAGGGATCATTTCTCAATAGTATGAACAACAAATGTTTTGAATGACAAAACCAATAGGCAAGTCCTTGAAATATATGGCCTGCAAAATGCAATTTTAGTGTAAATAAGTGAGTGGATATGAGATTCATGTCTGTGAACACCCATGCAATACTTATCACTGTATTTTAAGTGGCTGAAGTGTTGGATTCCATCCAACTGACAAACATAATGAGCATGGCAATCTACCATATTTGATGATTTCTTGCAGCCTTCAAAGGTGTACAACAGGTTAATATTCAAGCTTTGATCAAAAGCAACTGGCTGAACCACCAGAAAGAATGCAAGGACTTCCAAATTTTTGGAACATAGACCACAAACTGTTACTGCAATATAGTGATGAATTATTGAATCATATGGATCTTAAAATATGTATTTGACTGCTCTATGTTCCATTTTATTGAGTGATAAATGAGTGTATATGCATGTCAGATTCAGTAAAAGTTTGATGCTCAAGCTGAAGCCTGGCATCATTAAAGCACATTGCAGAAATTTCCATAAAATCAGTGGCTGGAGTGTTCAGGATTCCTTATTTTACATTCCACCATCCTCAGGTTTTGCTCCTCTGAACTTTCAAAGTTAACTTCTACTTATTCTGATTATCTATACTCTGTTGGCATATTGACAGTGGCTCACATTACTTTTTCTGCTCTAGTTTTACACCATGGGCCATTTCTTACAATGTACAAACATGGCATAAGTTTATAAAACATTGACTAATGTGTATTCATTCCTTTAAATATTTTTGCAAGGGCTTATTATTTACTCAGAACTCTTTAGCTAGGACAAGGCTTGAGGCAACCTGTTATACACATAACTCAAAGACTACAAGTCATCTAAATATAGCTGAGTTTTTCTTGTACATATTTGTGCATCATTGAATATTATGTAGATCTCAAAATTATGTTTCATTCTGCTGTATATCCCATTTTATTGAATGCTATATGTTATTTTCAGTGAATAAGATGGTAGATGCCTGTCAGATTCATGACAAATTCACTACTCAAGCTGCACATCAGGACCCTGAAATTGCATTGCATAAGCTGGAAGCAAGGTACAAACCAAAATTGAACTGTGGACATCCTGCCTACCATATTGTAGTGCCTTGGTGAGTTGACACTCCTGCATGTTGAAATGAAAGTGAGCACCTTGTAATCAAATCAAAAATCAGTAGATCCATGTTTGGCCTCAGTGAGCTTGTGAGGCAAATGGATGGGTAACTACATCTCAAATAACTGCCTATATACTACTTAGTGAAACAAATACAGGCTGAAATAAATAAACTACAGAATGCCACAGGAATGTAAATATTAAGTAGAATAACAAAGGAATTCCAAAAGAGATACATGGAATGATCTGGCATGCATTGCAAAACACTCACAAACAAGCACCCATTATTCCAATGCTCCATTAAACAAAATATTAACTTTAATGGATGCACTATCAGTTAGTGAGTGCAAATCTTGGACACAGCACAGGATAATCCTCACCAAAAATGGGCCACAGAACTCTGCATGGGTTTGCATGGAGGCCCCTCTATTTCATCTGCTCAGTTTATTCCAACAAATATGAGCAATGAAGAGGTCACTGTGAGCTATACAGCATGTTCACATGCTGTCATATCCACGATCTCTTCTGACACCTTCTGACATTCTGCATCATCTTCTGATATACTTCTGACTATTTCCGCCCGTTTCCATTCTCGCTTATCTCCGAACTATTGTCT
>JASFDD010000624.1:0-11922 GCA_036937055.1 Nidula microcarpa | reverse complement strand
GTAAATAACCACTGTTTACTATGTTACATGCATTATATAACTGTTGTACGAAGGAGAGGGAAGATGTCTCAATAAACCAGCTGTGACCCGACTGTGACAGGCAGGTCACCCAGTGTCACAACAACCGTGAATTGGTCACCCCAACTACTAATATTGCCACTGCCTGGACCCGTTTGGCGGACGCGCTCAAATCACGTGAGCAGTTCAGTTCCGGTTGGCGCGTCGTTCAGTTTTACAACCTTTCCCTCATTCTTCCCCAATGGTATCCTATCAGAATGCCAGCCACGACGAGAACTATACAAATACTATCGTCACTGCCAAGAACATGTAGTGGTATGAATAAAAAGCATTAGCATATGCACGGCTCCGTACCCGGGAGTGTGTCCTGAACTTGCGCCATCCCCATCGCGAAGTGCGCCATTTTAAAATATTCTACACAGTAGGCTCTCAATACTTGCTCTCGCGATGTCATCTGACTCTTTTTTACCATATTTTGCTATAGATAAGCCTTCAAAGGTTCGATTAGGGTGGTCCCTGTTGATCTATCTTGCAATGACGCGTTACAAAGCTCGGATTGCTTCAAAATTGCATGCTTATCACACGCACACTACGGTTATGGCCGTGAGAGGGCAATGATATAAAAGCTTGCTTGAGTTGAGAAGATTATCAGTAGATTCACTCTCAGCAGCCTCACCAGCAATCTCTCAAGAACTTCATCTTCTACACCAATGGCTCCTTCAGTCGCAGAACTCCAACCTGCCGTCACCGACACCGTGCAGAAGGTCGTGAAGGATATAGCTAACCTCAGCGAGAAGGCAGATGTATGAGTCTCGCGCATATTTTTGTGCATATGTCACTAATGCTCGTTGACAGGGCCCTTCCTATCCATTCTACTACCCGCACTATGATCTCCAGGAAAAGTTCCCTGCCACCGAGATCTTTGGTACAACATTCTTTCGAAATTACGGTCCCATTTGCGAACCTAACCTTAGCACTTAACTTCAGAATTCACCGAACCCGGGACACGCGCCAACCCCGCGAAGCCCAACATCCTCACCGAGAACGCGAAGGTGAACCATATCAGCCCTTATCTTGGCACAGAGGTCTCTGGCGTCCAAATATCGCAGCTCTCCCAGGAAGGACTCGACGAGCTTGCACTCTTCGCAGCTGAGCGAAAGGTACTTATTTTCCGCGACCAGGACTTCAAGGACATTGGTCCCAAGCGCCAGATCGAGATTGCCCGGTATGTTTTTACATTTTCCCCTTCGATTCAGTCACAAGCACTGAATGCCATATTGAAGACACTTCGGGCCCATCCAGAAGCACCCAACATCGGGCAACGTGAAAGGCTATCCCGAATTTCACGTCGGTGGGTCACGTCTCACGCTGTTGTGCATATCGCTCGAACCTAACGAGCCTGTCATCCTAGTCTATCGCGACGTCAACCACGATCACTTCCAGGAATATCTTGGTAGTAACAAGATCAACTTCACCTACTGGCACTCCGACATCTCCTACGAGAAGCAGACCCCCGGAACCACGTTCTTCTTTATCCTCGACCAGGTGCATATTCCTATGTTCCTTCAAACCTCGTCAGACTGATCGACATGATCCCTTACAGCCCGAGACTGGCGGCGATACTCTCTTCCTTTCCCAAGTAGAGGCCTACAGGCGCCTCTCGCCCGAGTTCCAAAAGATCCTCGAAGGCCTCCGGGCTGTCCATTCCGCCGTTCCGCAGGCCGAGTTCTCCAGGAAACTTGGCGGCCCCATTCGCAGGGAGCCCATCGAAACTGAAGTTAGCATCTCCTCTCCCATTATCACTGCCCATGCCACTTACTGACCGCTCCACAGCATCCAGTTGTCCGTGTGCACCCGGCGACAGGCGAGAAGGCTCTCTACGTCAATCAGGGCTTCACAAAGCGCATCGTCGGCTTCAAGCAGGAGGAGTCTGATTACCTGCTCAACTTCCTTTTCGACCACCTAGCAAAGGGCAGCGACTTCCAGATCAGAGCTACCTACAAGCCAGGAAGCGTCGTTGTCTGGGTGTGCTTCTCTGCTTACTTCCGTTAATGAGATAGCTAACGCGATGTGTTGTAGGATAACCGCGTTACAGCACACTCTGCCACCCCGGATTTCAGTCCTACGTTCCGCCGCCACGCCGTACGGCTCACTCCTCAGGCCGAGGTCCCCATCCCTGCCACTGCATGAGCCCAAGAATGAGAGAACAATCTCTGTCATCGGTCCTTTTCGTAAAGCATAGCTCATGTACCACCACCGTCCGATTCATACCCAATTATATAGTTTTTTCTGTACTAACACGATTTTATTGCGTCTTGTCGGAATTTAGAGCCATACCTAAGATGTTTGCACCTTCTTTATGATTGAAGCTGCAAGTAACAGATGCCTATCTGGGCAAGATGAGATATGAACTTCCCATGAAAACAAAATTTACACCTCTTACTCAATTCGACCAACTGACAATCTCAGAAAGAGGTCTATGTCAAACATAAGCAGCTTCCTTATTGAATAAGTAACGATAACTGCCATTGAATCTGGCATAAGTTATTCTAAGCCACTCAACCGGTGGGCCAGTCTGTCGCCCAACCCGACGCAGTCCATGAGTTTGAACACCACGTTTCTAATCATCCGCGCAGGGGTACTCTTCAGTGCAAATGCCCACGACATAACTTTTGTTATGGATATAACCCTCATGGCCATCTTCCTGCGTTCAAATGAAAACCGTGACAGCGACTCCTCTGCGAAAGCCTCAACCGCGTCGAGAGAAACATGGGGTGTCGAATCCTCGAAGCTAATGATAGAGGATAGAACACGGCCGAGTTGTATTGCGTCCCGAATGCCGAGGTTCATTCCTTGACCACCTGTTCGAGTGTTCTTGTTTAGGAAACACAATATCTTCGCAAGCAAAGGCGACATACCGGCAGGGCTATGAACATGAGCAGAGTCTCCTATAAGTAGGACTTTGCCACCACCAAATGGTCGGTAGAATGCATCTGCAATTGCCGAGCTCTGTCTGAATTCCGATGTCCATACCAACTTCTCGATGACTGGAGTACGGTCCTCGGGCAATCCAAGCCCCTCGCCCAGCGCCTGCTGCACCTGATCCATTATGGTGCCTTTTCTTTCTGATTTGGGAGGGAAGACAAGTCGATACATTGGCCTTTCGGACGCATCTCCCTCGGCAACAGGCAGTTGCACAGCAATAAGCAGTCCTGATGGTCCAAGGAAGATATTTATTGCATTTCCATTAATAGCATCTGTCCATACGCCTGAAAAATAGACGTCTGCAATGAAGAGATGATCGCCGGCAGAAGTTGCTAGTAAGGAATTGCTTCTGGCAGAAACCTCAGCTTGAATATCTTCCTTAGTAGAAGGATCTCTAAAGGAGATATGGGCCAGTCGCCGGACCTGGTTTACATCGGTAGTCACAATATCTTCCCTGAGAATGATAATGAAATATGCACCGTGGATCGCAAGCCATCTGCCCCGACTACATATCTGGCTTTCACAACCTCACCGGTTTCGAATAGCACGTTTACTCCGTCATCTGTTCCCTCGAGGCGAGAAACCCGAGATGGCCTGAGAATTGTAGCACCCAAGGCATGTAGGTTCTTCTGGAGCACTTCTTCGGTTTCCGACTGGGAAATGATAATAGCGTATGGATATTGAGTGCGATTGTAAAGATTTCCGAAATTGCCTCGTAACAAAGGCCTATTTTGCGCTGTCTGGATATTGATGTATTGCGCAAGACGACCCCGTTCGATGAGTGGGACAGCGCAGTCGATGGCATCGAGCTCCTACATCCGATTACCCATATTAGCTTCTCCACAGAAAAGTAGAAGGGTACTCACCTCTGTGGTCCGAGCATGCACCACGATGGCACGCGAGACATTCGCGGCACCCTCTGCACGTGCATCTACGACAGTGATGTTCTTTATCCCATGCTTGAGAAGAGAATTAGCACAAGCCAGTCCCGCAGGACCAGCACCGACGATGAGCACATCGGTAGACTCTGGTAACATAGCCGGCAGTAATATCATGCTAGCTGTTTGAGAGGACCGATAGAAGGGCAATCCGAAGGTAGCATTTATAGGACATGTAGGGCCGAAAGTTGTTCATGTGAACGCAATAGACCTTGGGAAATGCTTCATAAGTTGAAAGGGGCCATATCGACATCATTGGGGTGACTTGAGCGGTTGGAACGGATAGTAAGAACCGAGAGATGACACAACTAATCTAAGTCAGCGAGTGAGTGCTCAGCGGATGGGTATAGCCAGTCGAATAGCATATTTGTACGCATATGCGATGCTTCATCGCGTGCATTCCCTGATCCAGACACTCTAGTCCATCATGCCAATATACACAGGGTGTGCACTGAGAAGATGTCAGATGACACATCTTTCTCAAGGATAGTCAGCGATATTCCTGGAGACTGCCTGATGCTGCTTCGGAGATGGTCTATCCGCATAGCAGCTGTATCCCGGTAATTCGAATCAACATTATGTAAGGGTAGGATTCACCTCGTCAAGTACTATGACACTCACAAAGCATCAAGTGCTGTTAGACACCTTTTAAAGAACAGCTCAACGATGGAAATCCAGAGTCCCAATTGAGTCGCAGGACCTGACGTTGCATGCTTGGCGCAATAGATCACGAAGTCAAGAGGGAAATGCTTGGACCGCGTATGTAAGTCTCGGGTGCGAAATTGAAGAATATACAGGCTACAGGCTCGAACAATGTTGATTAAGCACTACGAAGAAGCAAACATCAGTCAAGGGCACAAGAGTAAAGCTGGTAAAGTGCAAAGGTACCTTGCAGTTATCAGAGGGCATATTCCCCTATACCATCAACTAATTTGAAATGACGTGTGAAGCGCCCTTCAAGCCGAAAATGGCAGTCCAGACAGTCATCACTCAAGAAATATGGTCTGAATGCAGGTGCGAAGGAGAAAATCAGGCATGAAAGGCAAATTGAACATTCATTGGAATCAAACGTACCCCTGCACCCTATCCGGAATCACGGCCCTCTGGATTTGCAGCTCTCATTCTGACCAGCCAATTCAGAAAAGGTGTTTTCCTCGTCGTATGTAAGCATGAGACAGCATAGTATCGAGACTCTGGTGCGCATGGACGATCCGTAAGCCTCAAAAGGTGCATGTTCTTTTATTCAAACAAGTTGTTCCTTCAATAGATTCTGATACTTTTGGTGGCTACTCTAATCTTCAAGCGAAGAGGGATCTAGCAATGTAGTCCCATGAATATGGAGAGAAGATGACTACAAGCTATAGATACTTAGTCAATTACTATGCCGGAGTAAATTAAGGAGAATCAAGAACCTTACGTACCTTGGCTCATTATGGGCCCACTGACGGAACACCCCACATGTACTTTCCTTACAACTGGAAGGAACATCCCATCTGGAGCAACGGGATGTTGGTCAACTGTTATCGAAGTTTTATCGAGTTTCCGCGATAAGAGCCGTCCTAGCTTGTTGACCCATCCCTGATATCCTAATATTCAATCACAATGTCTCCGATAGCAGCAGGAGATGCAGTTACTCCACATTTGAGGAGTCTAGAAGACTCAAGCAAGTTGTTGGAAATTGCTCATGGTAACGACTTGGTATTACTAACGCCGAGAAGGTTCTTCGGCCGTGGCTGTGGAATATATTTGCACCAGTGGCCCTTGCCAAACAATGAGGTTGGCTCTAGTGAACGTTGAGAAAGTTTGAACTTCATTGAGCAACAGGCTATCCCTGGACCTTCAAGCTTTATACTTCGTCCTCTGACAATTCTTCTGGTTTGATTTCAAATTTACTTCTTAGGAAGTCCGAAATTCAAAACAAATGGCCCTATGCATCTGATCGCCGTTCAACTGATGTCTCGTCTTGTTGAATCCGAGTCAGCACGATGATAGCCAGGGTTATGAATCTGCCAGCGGTAGTTCCCGGAATACTTTTCCAATTTAGTTTAAGAAGAAACAGGGGAAGGATGTGGGTAAGATCTTGAAGGGTCTATTAGTAACGAAAGGTAATTTTCAGGTAGCACTGCTTTTAAGGGGCACATGTGCGACTGTGGTTAATCTGTTAATAACTGAGTTATACAGCTAAATTTTCTTTCTCCGGACGAAGTACCTGGAAATATTAATTTGTAAGTAAAGACTACCGTGATATTTTCTGTCTTTCTCCTGGTTTTACTTCTCTGATCCTACATTTTACTATCAACAAACCTGCAGGCACTCGAGAGATCTTCATTCTACTCCGGCTCAGAAGATGTTTCGTTGAGCATATCCACCACTCGGCTTGAACATGGCCTCATGCACATGCTAAATGGCTTCGGGAAGCTAAAATGCAGAATAGGCATGAGACATCAAAAAATGGAACGTAGAAATATTCAGCTCTCTGATCCAATCGTCCCAGTCGTGTAAGCAATACCAGGGAGCTTTGATTTGCAATTAACGTTGAGTTCTGGAAGGATTTCGCACGTAGCTAGAATCATAAGAACAATAGCGAAAGTAGTTCCATCTGCGAAGTAAGCACCTGGACAAGTCCGTCGACCAAATCCGTCGACCAAATCCGTCGACCAAATCCGTCGACCAAATCCGAAGGCGAAGTCGGTAACTTTCTTCATTTTGGAATCAAGGCCTCAGTATTTCTCAGGTTTGAATCACAGAGGTTCGTCATATATCTCTTGGTCACAAAGCATATACCTAATCCCGAAATGATATCAGCAAGAAATCCCTGTGGAGAACGAATGTCAGACTAAACATTCGGCATTAGCAGTGCACCCTTCGGAAGATGCATTCCACTGTACATGTCATCTTTGCTCAGCGCATGCGGGATGCCTATCCCTGTAAATTTAGCATAGTACTTTTCATGTAAATTTCCACTATGCACCCACTGGAACAGCTGGATTCCACTGCATAGCCTCTGTGACTAGACTTCGAACATGAGGCAATGAATATTTATATGATAGTCAGGAAGCTGCCTGTGAAACTGCCTTCAATATAACGAGTGATAAAATATTTGTGAATTTTGGCCTTCAAGTCCTTTTATTTCTTGAAAAAAGGTGAATTTATTTAAAGTCTCATGCAAAACTATAGATATGGACAAAGCATTAGAAAAAATTTGGGAATTTGAGCGATTTTTGAAAAAATTTGAGTTTGAATGGGCCATAAGCCGGATACTAAGAGGATGAAAATCACTCAAATCAGCTAAAATGGTGCAGATGATTCATCTGATATCGGAAAGCTTTGTACGCAGCATTTTGGCCTAAAGGCCGGTCCTGTTAATGGTGCCTTTTTCCCAATAAATTATAGGGACGATAACACAAAGTGCTCAGTATCGAAGGTTCTCATTAGCGATCAGAAGTATTTGAATTTGAACAGCTGTGGAGGCCAACCGAACAATACTTTCGGGTTTATACAGGCTGCAATGAGGAAGGAATTTCTGATGCATGTGGCTGTACTTTGCCACATCGAAGTGGTTACAATATAGTTTAGATATATTAGAAATCCAGAATACTTCTGGAATTGAAGTTACTGATGGGATCCTGAATATTGCCAATGAGGCGCTGAAACAGATCAATGCAAAGTATACAAGATGTATTGAGATGCCATAAGAATCTGCTTTCGAAAGGAAAAGATACCAGCTGCGTTAAATCGATTCATGACCTGAACGAGTAGACTCTAGAAACATCTCGGAAGAGCCGAAGCTACCGAGGAACAGAGAAAGACATAGGGCAAGGTAGGCGTAATGGACAATTTACGCAGGCGCCACGCAAGCTAAATTTAGCCTTGGCGTTGTGCGGCGGCGTGATGGTTTTCTGGGCTCAGAAAAGAAGCCACACGCCCCACGGAGCTTGTGGAACCACCCCACCCTGCACTTGGCCCTGAGCGCCGAGTTAGAGTAGTTGCCAATAGGGGCCATCTTGGGCCATCCCGTCTCAGTGAGCAATGCGCAAAAAAACAAAATAAAGGCATTGCGAAACAGCCAAAGAAGCTATATATGGCTTATTTGGCTTATTTTCCATTGCGCGCCCGTGTTAGCTCTTTGGCGCTAACCGAGCGTTGGAGCCCCCTGAACAGCGGAGCCATACGACATCAGTGCGCAATGCAAAATGAGCCATATATGGCCTTTTGGCTCCTGCGTAAACTCTCTAATATATATGGCTGGTGTGGCTCGTGCGTATGGTACTGTAAGTAATGTGAATACTAGCTGCCGCCTTCCGGTAGCTAAGATCTTGCTTGATGCTGACCTGAGCTTACATACAGGTCTGATGAAGTTCTCACATATTTCAGTTGGGCTATGCATGGATTACTCTATTGCAGATACTTAAAACTTATCGATTTTCCTTTGCTCTCAGCAAAGAGATTTGACTAAGATAATGAGACTTTGCTCGCTGCTCGTCGTTAGCCTTCGGTTGACTCCTCGCAGCAAAGGATACACTCATCCACCAGCATTTGGTACAATAAAGTTCAATTGTTTAAATTAAACACTCTACTTTAGCCAAACTCCACTATTCTTACTCTATATATTCTTGAGATTATTCGCTCCAAATTTGAAAGGATGCGATGAAAAAATGACAGAGAAATTGGGAAAACATCTTTGTATCACCGAGCGCATTGCCTAGTGGCCCAACGCCGTAATGTTTGGTCGTGTTGACATTCTGCACATAAGGCCACATTACAGCTAAATGTAAAACGATAGACTCCTGAAATTCGGATACATAGTGCGCCACTGGAGCAAAGAAAGGCTTGCACAAATACCCCAGGTTAGGGAGGAGAAGATTGCGGCGCCTTCGAGAACCCTACCGACAGTTGCTTATCACACTACTTAGCCCCGCTCATTCCTTTTACATCACATCCCTGCACTCGTTTCTTACCAAACTGGTTATTCAAGGCAAGCGATACCACATGTTGACGCATAGGGTGCAATTTCGGGAGCGGTCTATCGTTTTTGCATTTAACTGTAATATTGCCTGGAAGTTCGCAATCCAATGTTAGGTCTTGTTGATGTCCGCACATCAGGACGCGCATAGCTGAACAAGAATGTGGGGGACCTTGACAAGCAAAGTGACTCCTGGAGAGGCAACGTTGAACGGGCATAAGGCACATGTAGGCAGGAAAGGCACGTGCTGACCAGGGACACATGTCGAATAGCGCAACTTAAATCTATGTAGCACAGTTCCTTAGAATGTACTCGAGTAATGCAATGCATTGTAATTTACAATATTACGTACTATTTGAGTTACTGTACACTTTCTCGCCACTGGTGGCTTGCACAAATAAAATCCGCGCTTGAGCATCTCCTATACATTTATCCAAAGATCAGAACCAAAATACACCTCTGTTGCCGTGTGGCAAAGTCCAAGACAAGGTACGCTAGTTCAACGAAGTCGTCAACTTGAACTACAAAGATCAAAATGAAATGTCCTGCAGGGATATGTTGCTTCGTGACAATCAATCAGTCCCCTGGCACCAATCCAGAGTCTCTTCAAGTCCGTAAATAACTCGATACGTCCGGGTACATTCACGATCCTTTACAGCCGTATAAATCACTAAATATAAGCATCATCATACCCATATCTCCCAAGCTACACCAATGATTGCACTACAGCCGCTTCTACCATGGAAAAGTACGTCGTTTTTGCATCTTGGAGGTATTTATCCTCGCTAATGTTACCACATCTAGTATGTGTCACCTTGCTCCACTTACTAGCGATATCCTCGACGTGTCTCCGATTCGAATATCGACGCCGGACTCATCGATTGTGGTGGGACGACTATGCTGCGGTTGTGCCCGCTCTCACTGAAGGCTTGAACATTGTAACTTTGTGGCTTCGAGTGAGATATTTTGGTATGTGCCGATACAAATTCTTAAGTACAGTATCATAACATTCAAGTGCATAGATCCCGAGCTTAGGGACGAGGAGCGATACTTAAAAGTTATGCTAAGCTTTCTCAGTTCGGTGTCCTTCGTTACTACCAACTGGTATGTTTATACCAGTTCATCATTTTTTTTGTTCAATGCTGATGTTATTTCGTTCCGCTCGTGAAAGGTGGTCTCGAATAAGCCTCGCTCTCGCCTTTGTTAGAATCACTCCTGCGTGGTCAAAAATTCGACGCATCACCCTTACCTTGACCTTGGGATTCGTTATCAATTGGATCGTACTGCTAATTGCAGTGACGACTACATGTGCAACGAATACGAGCTGGCAATCTGCTAACACTGATATCTTGATCTGTGGTCCGTCACATAAATTTGTCCTCGGCAGCTCAATAAGTCAGTCTCATTCCTCAAGCAAAGTCTTTATTTAATATTTATATTCGGCTCATCGCCCTCTTTTCTTCCAGTCGACATGATAGGTGACGTTCTCCTTGTCGCTTTTCCCTGGTATCGACTTCGGCGAATAGCTCTTCCCAAAAGCCAACATCGCCTCGTTCTGCTAGTATTTTCGACAAGTGTTATAACCCTAATAACTGCCATCGCGTTCTGCATCATCTCGTATGGTCCCGTTCTCAAGGGTCCTGGAGCATTGGTTGTCTGGTTGATGGCGTGCCACATTGAGGTAAAAAGTGTACATGTGTGCTGATTTATTATGACGCTAACTTGAATTCATTATACAGGCTGCCATCTCGCTCATTGCATGCAACCTCCTTGTTCTCATTCCATGGGGATGCAGAATCTTCGCCCATACCAATGATATGGAATCCTCCAACCAACACATAAAGCCTCATTGGAGTCGCACCCCGCCAGTGGCTGAAAACGCTTCATCCACAGTCGTACTGACAGCGATATCAGCATCTGCGACAGCCGCCAATGATCCGGTTATAGTGTCCAAAATATCGTTGCCGGAGGCCAGTGAAATGTCCTGTAACATAGTGGATAGGAAAGCCTGAGAAGAATTAAAATATGTACTATGTATTGGAATGTCGGTATTGCGCAGATAGGCTGTTTGGGCGTGTACATACACCATAAGAACTAACCAATTTATACTTATGAAGGACAATCCATTGTTCTGTCGAGCACAATAAAACCATCTTCATGATCAAAGAGGGCATTTGAGCTTACTCTCATATCCTGACCTTCCTCGACGAGTTATTCTCGGAGGTTTCTGAAAACTATGGCAGGTCTTATTGGTCATTTATTCTCCCTATGTAACCACGAACCTTCTTGCGCAAAATCTCAACCTATCTCGCAAGCACGACAACTATACACAGTCAGTTGTATAGCAAGTGAAACAATACACCTGGATAGCAGCAAGCGCACGGTCCTTGATTCTAAATCCACGTTGAGCGTTAGTATATGTAAATTTTTCTTCTGCCTGCGGTACTCCCCTGGGAGCTCTACGGCCCTGCATGGTTGTGGGAAGAGAAAGCACATGCTAAGGGGAACTTGACGACCCTCCTAGTGGCGTGGATCCTAATATTGTGGAATGTCTAAGATAAAGGTACAACGAGTTAGTAGATATATATACGGTTCGTGGTCGACGCATTTAAGGCCTCGAATAAATAGCTATGTTGATTTGAGACAGCTAAATTCAGTTAAAATTAAATCAAGTAAACAGTATCGGCCCCCTAGCTCAGTGGATTAGAGCATGTGATTCCAGTTTCTGGAAGATCCACAAGGTCATCCGTTCGATCCGGGTGGGGGTCAATCATGGAGCTATACTTGAATGTTTTTTTTTGTCAATGCCTGCTTCTCTTCGTGTTTTACGTTCGGAAGTGTCACGGTTCAGGACCGACGTGGGCATGAGGGAAAACAATTTTTTTTTGCCATTTTTATTATATGCAGATAGGTCATCGATGTTCGTGCGATCTAGCAAGTATACCGTATGTACACCTCGCTGCTACAGTGCCTTCGAGTTGAAAGACTAAAAAAGAGTTGAAGAAGTGGAGACACCTT
>JASFDD010000623.1:0-11944 GCA_036937055.1 Nidula microcarpa | reverse complement strand
TTATACGCGTATAGCTTATATAGTAGGGATAAATATTTTAATATCACACTAACGCCACCGCAATCGGAGATCAGAGAAGCGCCTCGCCTTCGGCGTAGGCGAGCCTCTTATCTTCGATTACTACGCCGAAGGCGAGGCGTAGGCGGGCGAGGCGCTGATCTCCGATTACGAAGGCGAGGGGGTTATATTGATTGTGTTAATTTATTTAATTAGGCAGAAAAATTTTAAGATATGATAAACATTTTTTTAATCCCTTGTATTAAAATCTTTTACAAGTATTAAAACTTTTCTCACATACGCCTCTAATCTTCGATTACTACGACATAGGCGTGGCGCTAAACGTTTTTGGTTAAGGGGTAATATTTTAAATTATAACTATTTTTTTTATTATTTTTTATTACTTGGTTTATTTTGTTTTATTGTTTAAGTTTAATTTTTTATTTTTCATTTAAACAAATTTAATAATAATAAGGTCACTTACCTTTACATTAGCTTAGTCTATTATTAAGCATATTTTTGTATACTAATTAATTAAAAAATATATATAACATATAGATCTTACTTTAATTATTAGGCCCTTTTTACAGGTTAGTCTTCATGTTTTTAAGATTTATTAAGCTAGTAAAATGGTATTCACCAAAGGATTAAGAAGGATCAGGCTTTCTAAGTTTAAATAAGAACAAATAAAATTAAAATGTAGATATTAGTGTAATTAGGCTTAAGTCCTAATACATGCCAAACTACCTTTGCAATAACTACCTATAAAGTTATATAAAGTTATATAAACTTATAAAAACTTATAATAGTTATATTTATATATGTTATAAATTTTTATAAAATAAAAAGCACAAGTGCCTCGCCTTCGGCGGGGGCAGTTTATAATTTTCTCCCTTACTTTTTTACCCTCTTGTTAAACTGGAAGTATTATTTTTTTTTTTAATCAAATTAATACAAGCGCCGCCGCCGAAGACTAGGCTCTTATCTCCGATTACGGAGGCGATAGAGATAATAAACTAATAAGGTGAAATATCAAAAGCAATTAAAATACTAGGAACTAGTATAATAAATGCTACTGCAACGGGTAATAAATTTAACCAACATAAATCAATTAATTGATCATATCTAAGTCTAGGTAAAGTAGCTCTAAACCAAACAAAAAAGAAACAGAAAATACAAGTTTTTAAACCTAAAATTAAAGATTGAAGATTAATTAAAGAATCATTTACAAATAGTTCCGGTAAGTTGTAACCTCCTAAGAATAATATTGCTGTAATACAACTAAATAGTACTATAGAGCTATATTCACCTAAAAAGAAGAATACAAATGGAACTGAAGAGTGTTCAGTGAAGAATCCAGCAACTAATTCAGATTCAGCCTCTTGTAGATCAAATGGTGTTCTAGAGGTTTCTGCTAAGATGGCAATAAAATAAAAGATAAAAACAGGTAATAAAGGCACAATAAACCATATAGCTTGTTGTGTTTCAATAATAGTTGTGAAATTTAAAGATCCTGTTAATAAAATTATTATTAATATTGCTGAACTTAAAATTAATTCATAAGAGATCATTGCAGCTGTAGATCTTAAAGAACCTAAAAATGCATATTTAGAATTAGCAGACCAACCTGCTAATAATACTCCATAAACACCTAAAGAGGATAATGCTAAAGTATATAAAATTCCTACAGAAAGATCAGAAATAGCTAAACCTTGACCAAAAGGTATTACACCCCACAAAATTTTTTTTTACTATTGCTAATGCTTTAATTAAAGTATGTTAAGTGTACTAATTTTATTAATAAATTTTAATAAGGCTTGTTTTATTAATTTATAATAATAAGCAAATTATTTATAGTTAATTTAAAAAATTTTATCCACAAGCTATTTCGCCGTAGTAATCGAAGATAAGAGGCGAAGTATAAGTGTCAGTGTGGATAAATTTTAAATTATAGGAAAAAATAATAATAAATAAAGAAATGATTAATAATTACTAATACCTAATTTATATAACATTGAAGGTATTATATAAGGTTTTATTTGCAAAATTAAAGAAGGTATAGATGATTTATTAATACGTTTTCTATAACTAACATTATTTGACTTATTTTTTAATTTTATTAAACCACAAGAAAGTTTAAATTTATTTGTTAAAATAAAGATTAAACGTAAAACATCTTCTTTATTGTAAGAATCAGTACATAAAATTATTGTACCTTTATTTTTATTATAAGAACCGTCATCCATAATTCAATAAGCTAAACCAATAGGTGTTAATTTAGAGTAAGCATTTAAAGGTACAATTTTTATGTGTTTATTTAATTCTTTTATATAGAAATCTTCTATTACCCAATTTAATTGAGAATATCTTAAAGTGGAAAAAAGAATATCTGAAGTAAATCCTGTTAATTTATTATATTTTCTTTTTATAATTTTAGGAGGAGTTTTAACATAAGCAGAAAAAATATAATACAAATGATAAATATAGTTTCTATTAATATTAGACATATAAAAACGTAATCTTGTATTACCGTTTAAACTTGTTTTTTCTGCACTTAAGTCACCTAACATTGAACCAAAAATGATTTCTTTTTGAACATCAGAGAGTTCAGGAGCAAAAGGAGTTTTCGGTCCTTTAAATCTCGTATCTAAATTTTTATTAGAATAGCTTCGATATTTGCAATTTGGTAAACTTAAATAAATAAAGCTTAAACTTAAGCTTACTACTTTATTAAAATTATTAAATATTTGAGTGTCATCCTTAAAAAAAGTACAAATTAAAATTAGATTTACATAGTATAAAAAACTTAGCAAGTTTAAAAAACTTGGACTATTTCTTTTTAATCTAAATTTAAATAGTCAATAGTGCTATAATAAGCGATGCTCTCTTTGCTAGCTATAGCTACGCTGCTTCGCTATCACTCTATGGCTCTGCTAGCTACCCTGCTTCGCTGCTATTTTATGTAGCGAAGCTAGAGCAAGTTACAAAGCCAGAGCCAGAGCGCAAGAGCGCAAGAGCAAAATAGAAATATTTAAAAATTTACATTATTTTTTCACGTATAGTCTCTGAGGCTCATTAATGTTTATTAATAAGCCTGCTAGTTGGTTTAAAGATTAATAAAAAAATTTTTTTTATAAAACTTTCTAGCATAAAATGAAATTTTAATTAGGCCAGAGTGTTATTTAACCTAATAAACTAAATACTAAGGTAGATACAGGAGCTAAATAGAAAAGTACTTTATTAGATTGAGATGGTATTACTGTTTCTTTAAGTATTAATTTAAGGGCATCAGCAAATGGTTGAAGTACCCCATAATAACCTACCGTATTGGGTCCAACTCTTCTTTGATGAGCCGCTAACTGTTTTCTTTCTATTATTGTCATGAAAGCCACTGCTAGTAAAACAGGTAAAATTACAGACAGTACATCTATTAAATTAAGCAATACACTAATAAGTGTTAATATTAATTTATTTGTTATCATTTTTTTATATATTATTTGTTTTTTTTTCAATTTTCTCTTATCTTCGATTACTACGCCGAAGGCGAGGCGTAGGCGGGCGAGGCGCTTAATTTAAATTTAATTTATAATTAGACAGAAATTTTTAAATTGAATACGCTGTATTTTAAAAGAAAAATTTTTATACAACCAAGATATAAAATCAAGTTTTTATTTGTAAATTTTTTTTAAATAAATCTCAATTAAAGGATTTAATAATAAATGAGGCTTTATATATACGCTATGTTTTTCCTATAACTTACTGATACTATAAAAAATAGTTAAATTAGGGGCATTGAATTAGAAGCACCGTAGGCGAGAGAAAAGAAAAGAGAGTCCCATTTTAAGATTATCTGCGACTACCTACGCTCAATTGCTCGCCTTACCGATATTTCTCACCTGTTCTAGCCTACCTTCGCCTACCGTCGAAGACGAGAAGAGTATAAAATATAAACAGATAGGCATAAAAGAAAAAAAAAGAAAAGTATTAATAGTTTTAATTATATATTTTTTTTTAATATAAAAATATAATTTAGTAATTTTAATCATATTTTTATATAAGTAGGATTAAAAACTCTTTTTAGCCTTCTTTATATTTTACTTTTAAAATACTCCTTGATGTTAGTCTCCCCCATTAATTTTGCTTTTTTCTGTAATATATAAGACATAATATTACTCTAATAGTGCTAACTTTTATAAATTCTTACTTGCCTACCAACATCTACGTCGTGTACACGAGGGATGCTTTTAGTACTATTTTTTTTAAGAGGTAAAATAAATAGTTCATTTAGCGCATATATATTTTATATAGCCTTAGCCATAAAAGTATAAATTTTTATTTATTATATTAACTCTATATTAAAAAGCTAAAATATTTTTACAATTTGACAAATTTTTTTGTTTATAAATATAAATAAGCCCAAGAAGATTTGAACTTCTACAGATTCCTCATCAAGAAATCATTCTACCATTAAATTAAAGGCTTTTTAATTACTTTACTCCTTTTAACCTGAATTTTATACTTTTTTTTAATTTATGTGCAATATGATTTTTATTAAAAAATTTTGACTTTTCTCTATTCTCGCCTACGCCGAAGGCGAGGCGCTTATCTTCGATTACTACGCCTTGCCTACGCTTCGCCTCTTATCTTCGATTACTACGTCGTAGTAATCGAAGATAAGAGGCGCTTGAATTTTTCTTATGTGCTTTATGTTTGTTTGTTTTAAATTGCATATTATAGAATATATCTTGTAAAATTTTTTATATTTATAAATGTCTTATTAAATATACTTATTGTAAGGATATCTTATCTAATATACAATTATAAAATTTAGTATAAAGTAAAGTGAGTAAGGTTAAAGGGTAAATTTAAATTTTTAATAGGAGAGTTACTTTTTTTTAATGCTTAATTTAGGTTTAGGAGTAATTTAAAAAAATTAGATGTATAATAGAGATACTTTATTTAAGATTTAAATTGTAAAAGGGGTAGAATTTTTTATTAATATTATTTAAATATAAGTATACACAATATTAAACATTTTTAAAAAAAGCTAAAGCATAAAAATAAGGGCAGGTGATCCGATTGGTAATGGTGGTTCTCTGTAAAAGAATTGGTTAACAGCCGTAAAAGGTTCGATTCCTTTGCTGCTCATAATATTTAGGAGGTTTAGCTTAATATTTATAAAAAAGTATTCTTAATATTTATATAATTTTTCTCCCCTACGTCGTAGTAATCGAAGATAAGAGGCGCTTATTAAAATTTTTATATTTTAAGAGTGTATTTTAAATGGAATAAAAAACTTTGGTAAATTTGTTGTTTTTTCTCCCCTACGCCTACCGCTCGCCTTCGTAATCGAAGATAAGAGGCGAGGCGTATAATTTCTACTTTAGAAGGCCATGACTAATTTACTTTAGTACATTTACCTTTTGTAAATTTTCTTAACTCCTTCCTTATTACTTATTGCTTTACTCCTGTTTCTGTCTATATCTATTCATAATTATTTTCTTAAGCTTTTTATATAAAAAAAGATAATGTGAAAATAAGTCACTAATTGGATAATTATGAATACAATTTGCTCAAAAGTGTGTTTATACACTAATAGTAGACATAAAAGGAATAGATGAGTCTAGATTTAAGTTAAGTTTTAACCCGATTTATTTTTAGCTAAAAATATTGATTTTTAAATCAAATCTAAAAGTGTACTAAAAGTAGATATTATTAGACATAAAATTTTTCTCTTGACCAAATATGATAATAGCTGATTACAATTAATATATAAGCGTATCGCCGTATGCGAGAGAAATAATCGCCCTAGCTACCGTTTACGAGGTAGTAGGCAATGAGTAGGCGTGAAGTCCTACTGAGATACAAATAAAGGTCATTGTTAAATTTAATCGTCTAATAAGTAGGCTATAGTTTTATTACAAAAGTTTAAGCGCCCTAATGAAGGTTTCACCTACGGTGCTCACCTTAACTGCAGCTAATAAAGTAAAATTATTTTATTTATTAGCATACAAAACCTTAATAATATTAATATTTTCTCTCTTAGTTTTACCTATGGTCACTAGATTTTTTAAATTTAAGTTACAAGCGCCTACGCCGAAGGCGAGGCGAGCCTCGCCTCTTATCTTCGATTACTTAGGCGGTAGGCGTAGTAATCGAAGATAAGAGAAAAATAGTAAAATTCAATGTACTAAAGATAAAATTTAAAAAGACTTTAGCATAATGGTTAATGCAGTTCGCTCATAATGGATATTATAAGGGTTCAAATCCCTTAGGTCTTATTACAATAATTGTATTGTCAGGTTATTACCTATTATGGCATACGATATAGTTTACTCACGCCTTCAAACCCCCTATGCTTCCATATGTTTATATAATCGCCTTCGCCTACGCCGAGCCTCGCCTACTAAAGGTAGGCGAAAAAACGGTAAACTATTGTATTGTATTAGAAATATTTAAAATAGTCTGTAAAACTCTGCCCAAATATACTAGTATTTACTACTAATAAGCGATATAGGATATTTATCATTATTATTTTTCATTAATAGTGTATCAATTAGTATTGTAAAAAAGGTACAATATAATTGGAGGTTATAATAAGGGCTTTTAAATAATGAAAAATACTTATACTTTCTTTTACCTTATTAAAATAATAGCAAATTTGACAAGAAAAGAATACAAGAGTTAGTTTATTTTAAATAATAGTAATCAATTTAAACCTAAACAATTAGGGGATATTAAAGTATTACTTAAATAATAATTTTCTTAGTAATAATAAGAGGGTACTAATGGACTATTTAATAAAGATAATAAAGTTTAAATAATAATATTATAAATAAAAAGGGGGTTAAGCGGGTATAATATATAATAAAGAAGAAACACTTACATGCAATGTGTCTAAAATAACATTAGGGAATATTCCAAATAATACAAGAGGTATTAATAAACTCATTAATAGGAAGTATTCTCTTCTATTTAGATCTTTAAGTGGTGGTAAATGAGGTGAAAGATTACCATAAGACAATCTATTAAATAAGAATATAGAATAACAAGCTGAGAATAATATACTTGTAGCACCTAATACAGCAATAATTGGATTTTGTTGCCAAATACCAATTAAAGATAATTGTTCTCCAAGGAAATTTAGACTTAAAGGTATACCTGTATTAGCTAAAGTGAATGCAAAGAATAAAATAGTAAACACAGGCATGTAAGTAGCTAGCCCTCTAATATAGTTTACAATTCTAGTTCCAGCTCTATCATATATAATACCACCTACACATATAAATAAAGCAGGTGATGCAAATCCATGAGCAATACCTAATAAAATAGCACCTTCAATACCTTGTATTGTATTAGAGAATAATCCTAGTACTACTACTGCCATATGTGCCACACTACTATAAGCAATTAATCTTTTAGTATCTTGTTGAATAATTGTTGAAAGACTAGCATAGATTAAAGAAATTACAGCTATTGTTTGTACTAATGGACTAAAATAATTTGTAGCATCAGGTAAGAAATTAATTAATACTCTAAGATATCCATAAGTTGCTAATTTTAGAACTGTTGCAGCTAATAAAATAGATCCCGCTAAAGGACTATCACCATGAGCTTTAGGTAACCATATCATAAAAGGATACAAAGGTGTTTTAACAGCAAAAGCTAAGAAGAATCCTAACCATAATAATTTTTGACTATCTAAACTTATATCATATAAAGATATTAATTGAAAATCTGTTGATCCTATATAACTATATATTACTAAAATACATAATAACATGGGTAAACTTCCAGCTAAAGTATATAAAAAAAATAAGAATGCAGATCTAAATCTATCTGCACCATGTCCAAAAATAATAATTACTATAAATAAAATAGGTAATACACTTTCAAAAAATATATAAAAAAGTAATAGATCTAAGGATACAAAAGCACAGATTTGTAATGTTTCTAATAATAAAAATGATATTAAAAAGAATTTTAGATTGTTAGTTATATTGGTATAATTAGATAATAATGCTACTGGTGTAACAAAAGTAGTTAATAATACAAAATAAAGAGATATACCATCTATACCAAAATTTAAATGGCAAAAGTTTAATTGATTAAATTCAGATACAAACTGAAATTGTGTTGTATTAGAATCAAATTGATACCATATAAATAAAGAAATAAATAAATTTATTAGGGATGTTGTTAAAGCTATTTTTTTCATTTGTAATTTACTACTATTGCTGTCATCTGACATAGGTAATATAATTAAAGATCCTAAAATGGGTATTAATAATAATAATGTTATCATGTTTTTTGTTAATTTTTGTGCTCTCTCTAGCAGAAAGCTTGCTTTCTCAAAAATATTTTTTCTTATTAGCCTACTACTACACCTACTATTGGGAGAAATAGGCAAAGACTGGAGTCATACATAGTTATACAGAGACAGGCAAATTTAAATATAAATACTTCTATTTACAAAATTTCCGCAAATACTTTTATTTTTATTTTACTTAAATTTATATTAATAGCAAAACTTATTCTATTTTTATTTAGGCTAATACTAATACTCTAAGTCTTTTAAATTTAATTATTTTTTTAATATACTAAATAAATAATTAAATCTTTCTATATCACTATCTAATATAGAAAAGATAAATACCTTGGAAATTAAATTTAATTACTTTTACATAGTCCCATTTTGCCTTAAGGCCTGTAAACTAGACTATTTTACCTTATAACCCATATAAGAAAAAATCTTATAATAGTAGGTTAGTATAAAAATGTTTATTTTTATTGGTAGGTTATTCATTAATATGGATAGATTAGAGAATAGAAAAAAGTATATGAGTATAAAAGAGTGATACTCATAAAAAAAAAAGATTAAGAAATAGGAGTATTATTTAAATACATATACTTACAGAATACTACTAATACTTGTTTTAGTATTATATATATATCTAAAGACTAAAGACTAAAGAAAAGAGTTTATAATAATTGAGATTTTATTAATAAATATATTATGTTTATTGTTTATTAATTTTTTTAACCTTTATAATTTTTTATATTTTAAGAGTGGGGGTTTGACTAGCGCCTCCATTTGTACGCCGAGCCTCGGCGTAGGAATCGAAGATAAGTAAAGGCGAGAAAGTTAATTATTCTTATACTAGTAAAATTTTTAATAAATTAAATAGTTAAATATTCACTTTCTTATCTACTTTTAGTATAAAATATAAGTTGATTATACTAATGAGCAAATATACTTAACAGCCGCTATACTAATTATAGGCTACTTTTAGTAATTACATAGTTAGAATTTAATTTTTATTTTCAGTGATAAATTCCTACTGAATTATTATCATAGGCAGTATAGCAAAAAATGACAACATTAACAAAATATACATAACTTTTAAAAAATAAAAAAGTATAGGCAGATTATAACTGAATAAACTTTAAATTCTTCTTATAGAGGTAAAATTATAAGAATACTATAGATAAACTTAAAATATAGGAGATAAAACATGCTCATTAGGTTTATATACCATACTAATTAAAATAGCTTAATTATTAAATTACTCTATCCTTTATAGGATGAATCTTTTTTCTATTTATATTAATAGGCTGACAATTTTACTTTTTATTAAAAAAATTTTTTTAATAAAATAATTGTCTTAGTTTTAATATAAGTATTAGTAAATAATATAAATATAATTTATTCCTATTAGTATTTAAATATACTTTTTGTATTTCGTATTACACCACTAGGATGAATATTCCAATTTTTTTCTTTATTAATTACTTTTTAATATAATATTATGAGACATAATAGGAGTCTATTGACTAGGCCTTTATTATAAGATATATTGAGACTTTAATTACTTTTACATAAAAAAAATAAAAATATTACTAACTAACTCTAAGTCTTTTATATTCCTATTACTAATTCCTCAATTGGTTAATTGATCCAAGGATCAATTAATAATTGGACTTAACAAATTAAATTTTTTACTTAAGCCTCTACCGAGCCTTGCCTTTTACGTTATAAATGTAATAAATAAATCCGATTAAAACATTACATTTATAAAAAGTATTAAAAGGAAAGTAATAAATAAAATAAAAACTTATTTTATTATCTTAGATAAGCCCCAAGAACAAAATAAAACAAAAAGTAATATGTTTTAGTAAAAGAAGAAGAAGAAGAAGAAGAATATTTCACGCCTACGCCTACGCATTCGTAATCGAAGATAAGAGGCGACTGCAATACTTATTACTATTAAAATTAAATAAAGTAACAGTAATAAAGGCGATAATTAAAAACTAAGAAATAATAAAAGATTTTATTTATATAAATAAAATATTTAATTTATATTTTATATACTTTATACTAAAAAAAGGTCTTATGGCTGAGTGGTTTAAGCGAGGTACTGTTAATACCTTCTACAGAGGTTCGAAACCTCTTAAGGCCTAAATAAATTTAGTAGCTATTTTTTATAAATTCCACTCCTTTACTAAGGGTTCACTAACTTAAATTTACTTTTTATTAAAAAAATAAAATTTTAATTATTAATTATTAACTATTAATTATACCTAGCTATTTATACTTTATATTTTTAATAAACTCAATATAAAAATAATTAGGATATTAATTGGTTTTATATTTTTAGCTTAAATTTTAACTTAAATTGTAGTTTTTTATTAGAGAATTTTTCTTAACCCTAAATTTTTTATCTGTTTCAAGATGTTTGTAACATAGACTACTAGAGTATATGGTTATGGCTAGTTTTTGCTAAATAATTGATTAAATATATTGGCTCTCTTTAATTAATATTTATTGAAAAAAATTTGTCTTTGTGTATAGTTTGTGAAAACATATAATTTAGGCTCTGCGTTGGTCCTTGGAGGAGCCAAATTAAATTGAGGGTAAAGAGTAGTAAAGTAATTATAAATTTTAAGTATTAGGTTTTATAAGTATTTGGGAAATACTTTTGATGTGGAATTTAAAAAAAAAGAATAATAATTTTATTAATAAGAGTTTTACATAAATTAGAAATATTTTTAAAGGTAATCTTATATAATTGAGGGCTATTACTACTTTAATCGGTTTAAGGTATTATACCTAAGCTTCTCAAAAATAAAAAAAAAAGCTATAAAGAAAATTATACCCCTCTTATCTTCGATTACTACGGCTACCCCGAGCCGTGAAGTATAATTTTCTTTCTTTATTTTAGTAGTTTTTAGCAATAAATCAATAAAAATAAGAGAAGGCAAGAAAGAGTATAATTATAAATAATGTAAAGATCAATCAAATCTAAAAGAGGTAGTATTACAATTATTAACTTTAATTAAGATTTTTTAGGTGTAAATAAACTCAAATAATTTTAGGATCCACACAAACTTAGCAGATTTAGACTAAGTCTTTTTACTTTTTGTAGAGCTAAAATAAGCTATTAATGACGCTAAAAAAATAATTTTATTCTTAAATTTTTATTTGGTTTTTATATTATCAAATTATCTTCACTTTATAGATGTAAAAAAAAATAATGAAGTATGTAAGCACTCTAATTCTAATTCTAATTAGAATTAGAGTGCTGGAAAAAAATATAATTAGGGTAATATATAGTACTTTTAAAGTAAACAGAAAAAATTATTGATACTTGTTACTGGTTTTTATTTTTATGTTTAGTCCTTAAAGTACTAATAATATAATATATAGTAAAAATATTATAATACTTTATAGTATAGTTATATTATAGTTATTGTATAGTTTAGCTTATTTATAATGTTATTTTTATTTTTTTTTAGTAATTAGGAAGCAGAACTCGAGTGGTGGAGTGTCCCCCTTTTAAGGGGAAAGTTCTGGTTCAAATCCAGGTGTTTCCAGCCTATACATAAGTCTTCTATACTAAGGGCCAATATTTACTTTATTTATGGTTACTGGAGGTAAACTAAAATA
>JASFDD010000622.1:0-11955 GCA_036937055.1 Nidula microcarpa | reverse complement strand
ATCTGTTGTCAGAATTTCTGTAAAAAATCTGGTTGCCGAGATATGGAAGTTGATGTTTTTGCTTGTCCTCAACTATAGCATAATTTTTATGAGGGTCTCATAATTTTGTAAACAGGTGTATGACTTTGAGGATGCAGGCACATGACATTGAAGAGTGGGCCAAGATGATCTTGAAGTAGAGAATGGGCAGCTGTTGCATATGTGATCATGAGATCCTATGGAAATCTGGAACACTGTGCAGCATGTCCATTGAGCAGATGGATTCACCATAAGTCCCTCTCTTGTTGCAATTCTTGACAGGAAAGAAATCTGACAATCAATCCATGCAGTCATGGATCAAACATATTCAGGCATTGGCATTCTGGATGGAGCAAGCTGATATTGAAGTCAATGATCAAGATAAGATACTGGAAATTATGATGGGTCCCCCTGCAGCATTTGACAGTGTTATCATCAATTTGGATTCAATGTCCCCTGATTCCCTCTCCTTCAACTATGTTATTGCACACCTCTTAAATGAAGAATACTGTTAGGTTTTGGCACCTCACCCACCATTGTCTAATTTGGAGCATGGTATCAATGAAGCAATGGCTGTGTCCTCAGACTGCAGGAAAGCATGCCAGGCCCTTGCTGATGTAATGTGCTATTTCTGTGATGGCAAGGGACACTACAAATCAGATTGTCTAGAGAAGTGAGAATGGAAAAATTTGAAGAACAAAGGAAAGAAGAATGAGACGCAGCAGCAGTTGGGAGTCAGATAGTGAGAGTGATGAAGTTTTTTGATTTGCATCAGTGTAAAGATTCTGGGGGTGCAACTTTTTTTGATTAACTCTTCAATTTCATTTCATTCTTTACTATATTTTGGTGTAGCACTTGTGGGGGTGTGTTGGAATATCAAGCACTCTGCCAAATTGTTACTGCTGTGTAGGTGACCACTTTTGTAACACTTTGCATTTCTTCTGTTCCTGTTCACTCTTTATTTCATTCTTGTGGCTTTATATTCATCATTTATTTCCAGCTTGTTTCAGTTATTCAGTGCTAAATTGTTCTATTATTTTATCTCTATTTTAACACATGTACTGGTAGTAGTATTTAGGGAGCATGTTAACAAGACCAATTCCCCTGCATGTTTGCTAGTGTCACTGATAATCCAAGTGAGCCACAAAGCACAGCTCATTTTAACATGGTTGCCTTCTATTGGGCAACCAGAAATTTGTGTGCTAACTTGCATGCTTGTGCACACTTGTGCACAATGTTATCTGCACAAGTTGTGTGCAAGTGTACCATAATTTTTTTTGTATAGGATCACTAAGACAATGTTATCCACTTCTGTGTTTACCTGAATAACTAAATTTTATCAACTTTAATGCCTTTGAACAACATCAAAATTGAAGATTTAGCTTGTATGTGATCACTTCCCCAAATCAGAATTTGTTGATAGCCTAGCTTACTGGCCAGAGGAATTCAATGAGGTGGTTGCTTGAGATGGTGCAGGAAATGTATAGGTCTTTTCTCTGCCAAAATATTTTATTTGATGACTGGGAAAATCAAGAGATTGGACACAATTAAAGCATAAAAGACTATTCATCCCAATCCAAAGTTGAAATGCTCCTCAATCTCAGAAGTAACAGAGATTCAAATTTTTTAGCTTGTTATTTAATCTCTATCATAGCCCAAGCCATATCAAAAACTATATTATATTATAAGCTGTGTAAGGATATTACTTTAGAATGCAAGTTGTGTGCAAGTGCAAGGAAGGCCATGCATAAGTGCATGCAAGCTGTGTGCAGGTGGTGCACAAGTGCAAGCAATCCATGCACAGGCAGTGCACAAGTGCATGCAGGCTGTGCATAAGCTGCATACAGTTATCCACCAGCCAGTGCCAGGGTTTTTACTCAATGGAGTCCTGAATATTTTTTTCCAAATATTTCTGTGATTAAGTTTTACATACATTTTACAGTACCTTCTCAATTATCTGCACAAAAATTACAGAGCCATCAGGTTGCACAAGTGAGGAGAAAACTGGTGGTGTTTAGGTGTGTCTCAACTCTAATCCATTTGTAGCCAAAACTGCCCAGTGCTGGATGTCCCTGAACTGGCCACAGCAACCAGTCCAACTGGGTGAATTAACATTATCAGCCTCATCATTCCAGTTTGACTTGTCATTATTGTTGTCACTGGTGCTTTCAAGGAAATCTACCAACTTAGGACATGGTATAGGTCTTGTTAAAGTCTCCTGTTTTGGCAGGATTCAATGCTTCTCTGCCTTGACTCTCTGTTTCACAACTTCCCACAGTTTCTCCTTCTTGTTCACCTCCTGTTGACATGCAAACTCTCTGATTTTGCTCTTCCAGGTATTGGAACAATGGTATAGAGTGCAGGATCCAGTTTAAGCATGGCACCATTGAATCAGCTTGCATACAGGATATGTGGCAGCAGAATAAGAGAGCTGTCTGTATTTGATCAAATCTATCCCAACCACAATAACAGATTCACAAAGATAGACTCTATATACATGTATATGAGTACCATATCCATCTAAAAAGTGTGCAAAGATAGCTTCTTTGTGGACAAATTTCACAACAGCTCTCATACTTTTTAAGCACTGTTCAAAACATTAGAATTTAGGTAATTTTCACACATTGTGTAATTTTTTACAAGTTTAATAATAATAAAATTATATCCTATAAACTACATAGACCTATAGCTGACATGCAAGGGATGATTGAAAAAAAGAATGAGCCAAAATGGTGCAGATTTGGAATGGTGAGTGCAATCACAAGGCACTGGGTGGTGACCTGGCACTGGCTGGTGAATGACTGTAGGTGAGAAATAACTGTGTGCAGGCTGTGCACAAGTGCTGCTTAAGCAATTAAAACAGTGTGGTCTGTTGTAATGTAATAATAGTGCTAAATGAATTGTTTCAAAGAATGGATGAGCTGTAGCTATAACAGACATAAATAAAATTTGAAATATTGGGGAGTTTTGAATGTTATGAGTGATGAAATATGGGTGAAGGTCAAGCTAGGCTATGTTCCATGATACTGATGTCCAACCTTGGCTTTCAGGGGACAGTATTTGTTACAATTCTTTACCTTTGTGACTTGTACCTGCTATGTGACTTTCTTTTCTAAATATAGACAATTATCACATGGATGGTTAAATTTGGACTAGCCAATGATAGCAATAGTTATACTTAGTATATCACACACAGACCATTGTAGTTTACCATAAGTAGACCTTTGTACTCTGGTCTTGCTCCTCAGCTTGACCTAGGCAAATATAAGCCTTTTGACATCCTCACTCTGATCCCTCGAATGTCAATAAACTCAACCTCTTAGACCCAGTCTAGAGGCTCATCAAACCTAAGCTTCACCTAGATAGTGACTTAGCAACTTGACAACTGTCCCTCATAACAGCAAGTGTGTCTTATGTCAAACCAAGAATACATCATGTGGTTCCTCCACTGTTGTATGAAACCTTGAACTACCAAACTTTGCCTTGAACCTATGACTTGGCTTAATCACCATAACAGTATTTAGTGTCAGATGTTTTTAAAGACTTAAAGTATTGTCTTGGACATTGTCAATGGGGTTTGGATGGAGGTGTCCACCAAAATTGGAATCCTTATTATGGAATGGCCCAATATTAGAACTGTGAAGATTGAATTGAGAGGGATGCAGAACTTGAGATGAGTTACTATTTAATTGTTATGGTTATAAATGAAGATTTACATGTTTATATAGGAAGGAGCACATTTCGAGCAGATGAAAAAGGCTCCAGAAGTCATCGAATTATGCACTCCTCTACCATGCCCACATTCTAGACCATTGCCAAAGGGAAAGAAGTCCAAGAGATCTAAGTAACTCCTCTAAAGTACAAAGTTTACATAATTTAGATTTAGAAAACTTATATGGCTGGTGGAAGACATAATCATTCATTTTAAACTATATTTGTTCATAGTAGAGTAGGAATATGGGATGTATGCACAAGCTCTGCAGAAGTTAGGTGCAACACCGTGTTAATTTGGAATGTGCGCAGGTGTGCGCAAGTGCACAGCCACATTATCCTGCGCAAGTGTGCGCATGCACGCAACCTGACACGCAAAAAACCTGGTGCCCCCTTCTATTGTCTAATCAATTCAAGTATCTACGTATTACATCTCTTATACGTGCAGTCGACGGCCAAGAGTCTGATCAGAATTACAAGGAATATCCGAATGAGGATTGAAAGTCATGAACGTTAGTGACAAGAGGAAGGTGGAATACCACTCCTTGAGCGGTAAAGATATAGTAAGTATGTCGCTATAAATGCAAGGGCTAAACCACCAACTACCGTGCTAACAGAAATAGGGACAACATGATTAGACGAAATGGCGTTTTTTCCAGTCGCTGAAGCTATTCCTGTAGAAAATGTTGAGGTATTGTTCGTCATAGTCGACGAAGCGGTAGGAATTATCAATGAACTGGTCATTGGAAATACCAAAGAGATAGATGTAGAGCCTGAGTTCGATGTTGAGTCTGATAACGATGAAGAGCCTGATAGCGATGCAGAGCTTGACTGCAATGCTGAGTCTGAATGAGACATTGATGAAGTCCATACAGAAGACGAAGTAGTTGCATTCCATGAAGCGATACTAGTGATGCTGAAACGACAGAATTAGCACTGAGACAACAAGGGAAAATAGAAACGGAATTTACAGGATCTCATCCATCGCGACGTACGACCCGTTGGCTTCCTTGTAAATCACTAGAGTATGCTGAGTGTCCTCCAGCCCGGTTTTCCACCACCTCACTGACGCAGCATTCGCTGCTTGGTGGTCTCCGCCCGCTGCGTGCAAGCGGTCTTCTAGATCAATGGATGCACTAGGATCATTGTCAAGACAGGCTACAGCGGTGACTTTGAAAGGCCATAATGGAGCTATGAAGTACACTGCGACGCCTAGGAGTATATACATAGTCAGCCTTGTGGTGTTCGTTACATGAAAGTAATGAAAGCACCTGTAAACTCCAGAGTCACGGTCGCAGAGTTGTCTTGACTGAACATGATGTCTTTGCCAAAATCGAGGCTGGAGGGACCGTTCCGTGACCAAGAGCCGGAGTAGTGTAAAGCCGGGTCCTGGCTGCTGTATGAAAGGTTCTGTATTGCGTGCGCCGTGCCAGAACATACCAGAATAGCAAGGACGAGCACCAGGGATTCGACATTCGCTGACATGGCGGATAGCGGAATGCAACTGGTAGAACTTGAGAAAAGCATACCAGCCGGCTAAGAACAAATTTCAATGTGAGCTTGGATCACCTTGTGTTGAAGTCGTGTATGCTGTGTTTTGCATATTGGATTGCAGCGATTAAGTGATTTCTGAAAACTCGTTCACTTCTGCTATGCCACGCGTGTCATTTACTCAAATTTAGAGCAGTACATACGTGGACGAAGGTCGTACATCTTGTCCTGTGCGATTAGTAAGCCCAAATTTCGCAGACTTACCTATATGAAACGTCAACACCGTAATGTATATGCGACTACAACGCACTCGGTTCCATCTCGTCGGAATCAGAACTTTACAGCAGTACTTTAATGTATATGCGACTACAAAGTACTCGGTTCCATCTTATCGGAAACAGAACTTTACTACCCTTTAACACACACCCCAAGATCGATCATTGCTGCAAGCATGGACAAAGGTGACTGAGAAACAAAGTTAACCAAAATCTTTTTCTCACCCTCCTTGCAGTTCGCTCAGTATATCGCGCCTACTACTCGACTAGACTACTACTGATGTCACTTACTCCGCTCTACAGTAGTTTGTAACCTTTCATTTACTCAAATTTAGAGCAATACATATGTATACGGGGTCGGACTAGCACACCTTGTTACTGCGCGATAACTTGAACCGTGTTTTCCGATTTACGCGGCTGGCCTCCCAAGTTTCACAGTCTTGCCTGTCTGAACTGTCAACACTTAATGTCACAGCGAGTACGACGTAATGTGGTCCGTCTTATTTGAAGCTGACCTTTAATATACCCAAAGAACTGTTGCTAATCGGAATTTAGCATATTTATCAAAACGTCAGGCAACTGCGAGCTGAGGATACGACGGGGTGTGATCTACTTACAAAAGCAGACTTAAAGTATATATACACACCCAAGCGTTGCCTAATTCTTGCATCATACGATTTTCTGTGTTGAAAGATCCCGAAACGAGGCTGAGGTCTGGATTTATAATTCGCATCCCTCTTCAATCAAACACTTATTGTCGACTAGCTTTCCTCCTATTCATCGCGATAACACTTCCCGGTTACGAAATTTGAAGAGTTCTCTATGGCTCAGTCGCATTCCCAGCACACCCTTCGTGTCGGTAAACACAGCCCCGAATCCAATCCTGATCACGACATTATCCCCAACATCTCTCGAGGAAATTTTAATGTGTATATCGTCGGAAGAAAGCTTGGGATGCTTTCCCGCAGACATTTTCATTATGCAGTGAAAGTCGTTAGCTCGAAAGACAAGAGCGAATATCAGTATTATCAGATGTTCGTGGATCCCTCCAGCAGATGTCTGTCTCTCGATCTGCGGCCATTAGTCGAACAGGGCGAATACAATGGAGAATATTGTGACCTTTGGGTTGGGAGGACCTCTATCGATCATGATTCTATAATAAAATTTGGTAAGTATACATTTTCTTAAATTCTATTTATCGCACACTAATGGCGTGTCGCGATTGCAGCCAAGCTCATACTTCTCTTCGCGATGAGAGAAGCGAATCCAGCAGTGGTGAAAGATCCGGATGTGCGAATTATCGGTGCAGACGGAAAGATTTCCCTCCAGACCGGCGTAGACGATGATTCAAAGCTCAAGGAGAAGATCGACAGTCACCGCAAACGCACCCCGCCCATCGAGAGTACAAAATGCCTCAGTTTTGCCTCTACCCTTGCGGATATATTAACTCTAGAGGACCAGAAGTGGCGGCGTACATTGCTAGAGTTATTCCCGACCAGCATCGCGGACGTGAGGAATGTTCCCGCAAGATTTGCGGTCCCATTCGTAAAACCCGTGCGCAAGTTCATTGGCAGATTCGGCGGCTCAAAAAGTCGCCAAGACATAGTAGATTCAGGCCCAGAGCTTTTGGACAAATTGTTCAGCGCACCTATGTGGACAAATATGCTCGGCAATTTGGCGAAGTCGTCAGACAGTATGCCATATGAACTGGAAAAGGAAGCAGAGCCATCGGGGTCAAAGTTGATGGAATTGGTTGTGCCGGTTGTGATAGAAGGAGTCAAGAAGCTCATTCCTCATTACCCAGTATACCTCGTCCGGCGACGATTGGACTATCCTTTCTGGATGATCGCGAGTTGGATGGGCCCAAGGGCATGGGCTCGGATGCACTGGGCTGTGGTGGTCGGCGATGAGTGGTATCAGCTTTCGCCGTCCCCAGGAAATAAATATGCATGCCTTGACCTAAGACCGTTCACCTCGGTGTTTGGTTGGGAATTTAAAGGAATGACAGACAAAGGCCCTGAAGAAAGGAAGAAAATCGGTGAGCACTTTTCTTCTCGAGTTTCGCTATCCCGTTCTAATATCTCATCGTTTCAACAGCAATTTATATACTCTCGGTGATGAATCGTCCAAAGGATAGGGATGGCCCTGAAATAAATATAGATGACCCTGACATAAAGACAGCCGAGGTCTTCTCCAAGGACTTGGCTGTCGGTCGAAAGTTTCCAAATTATAGGTCGAGCGTCTACCGGAGACAGTATAAGGTGGTCGTCAATGAGCATTTCCCTCACTTCAAACCTGGCGCGTATAATCAATTCCACAACAACTGCCATCGCTTTGCGGAGGTGTTTGAATCCAAGCTTCTGCCATTTCCTAGCACAAAATCTTCCCAAATGTATGGCCAGCCCAAAAACCCTACGCGTGGTGAAAAACGCTAAGATTCGTTTTCTCGCTTATTATGCTGCCACGGTTTCTGTTGTCTTCAAATTCATCACATGTGTAGCGACGACCAGATTCCGAGATCTTCGATGTCGAGTAAGTAGCCGGAGGTCATTGTATGATGTAATCCCTAGTCTGGATTCGCTTCGTCTATTTTCCTGTACAACGTTTACATTTTCATATGCCAATATGCACCAAAGTTTTGCCCGCCATTATCGACCTATTTGCTCATGCTGTTCGATTTTCCGATTTTCTCCACTTACCTCATACGACCCCCCTCATCACTCATCTCTCCACCTCCACACTTAACGCCGCATCCAGCGCAAATCCAAAGATGGATCGAAGATCGTTGGAGTGGTAAGGACCGGCTCTCAAAGGCGATACACACTAGAACATGGTGGATTGGGTAAGGATTAGGATACATAGAGTGTATGGAGTAGTGTTGGCTTGCGCTGGTAACCTTGCTAGTTACCTCCCGTTACAGGTTACCAGTTATGTACATTTTTTCTTGGCGTTACCGGAAGTGGCTGATACCGAGTACCACTCGACCATTTCCACTGGGATTAAGTCCACTTCTACTGACTATCCCTCATTTCCACTTCTACAACTTCTGTATATACGCCCATAGTGCGTATGCCTCACCATAGGAACGCTGCATATCTAATCTGATATCCGTTAGATGCCTTGTACGAGGAACTCACTTTCCACCCTCCGCACACACCAACCCCGTGCCTAGGGACGTGCTTGTCACGCAGCCGCCCGCATCCACCCGCGCCTCCGTCACTCCGCACGCGTCTGCCTCCTCATAAGCCTCCTCGACGTCCTCGTCACCGCTTGCTTCATCGGGTTTCTCGCACTCCAGCAGAATGGCGACACCGCAGTTGGTGCAGCCCAGCCCAGGACGGTCGACTTCACCATCAGCCAGACGGCGCTCGGATCAACGTGAGCGGAGAGATATTGTTGAAGTCGGGCGAGGCGCGTGGGGTGGTGGAGATGATGCAGGACGTCGTTGTGCTTGAGCTCGGAGGGATGCAGGACGCCATTGGGCTTGGAATCACGGACACGCGGCACGCTCTGTGGAACGAGGTCTTCTCCATGCATATACAAAGGGAGAAGCTTGCGCTCGGTGTGGGGGCGATCTACGCGGTGCCCAAGCAGAGCCACAGTCCGCCGCAATCTCCGGCCCCGCCCACACCTCCAACGAAACCGTCTTCTCCCCAGCTCAGGAGCAGAAGAAAACCCCTTCACCCTAATCACCTTCCTGTCTGCGTGGTATGCCATCGCGCTGCACGCCCTCGCCCATCATGTCCCTGGTCGTGTTCCAGACCGTGATGAGAACGCATGGGAGCCCGCTCACCCTTCCCCGCTCTTCTTTCCCCTTCCTCCCGACCTCTCGTCCCCCCACTCTCGGCACCACTTGTTTTCCCTCCACCTCACGTCTTCTCCCTCCTTCGCCCTCTTCATCTCCTTAGTTTGCGCATCTGCCACCATGGTTGCACCAGCTGACTGCGTCGCTCTCTAACTTAAACCGCGTGCAACTGCCCTTATATTCCTTTAGAACGCAGTCGCGCGAGTGCTACGCGCACGATGCCTCGCCTCGTCCCAAGCATGACGTGTCCATCGTCCCCGTGCACGATGCGTCCCTCATTACACGCGACGCTATCTGCCTCCGAGCACACGACGTGTCCCTCCTTACTACCCACACCACCATCTGCATCCCCGCGAACATACAACCATTCATATATATGCCCACCCACACCCGCTACCGCCACCCTGCCCTCTTCTTCCACCTCGCGCTCATTATCGTGGGCCTCATCGCTTTCCGGTATCCATGCGAGCGGACAGCGTCGCTGATGGGACTGCAGTAGCGAAGACGGTTGAGCTCAGTGTCAGTGGACGGCGGTATTGCTAGGGCTAGAGTAGAGCGTTTGAGTAGGGGGACGCATGCTCTGGTGGAAAGGGCGCAGGATGGCGTTGGGCAGATGCGGGTGAGAGCGGTGCATGGGCCAGATTGTTGATTCTCAGGGAGGGCAAATCCCATGCAAAGACGTCAACGCTGAGGAGATCCAGCCAAACGACAAAGCCTCCTGCCCCTTCCCCCCCCTCCCCATCTGCCTCTGCCACGCATGGAACTCAGGCGAGTTTGTGCTAATCCGATTCCGAGTCTTGCTACTACGCCACCCCTCAACTCATTTGCCTTCATCGCCCTCCCGTCTGCATGGTACAACTAGGTCCCATCCATGTTGCCATTGCTCAAGTTTAGACCGTACTCAGGAAGCATGGGCACCCGGTGTGCTACGCGCGATCCCGTTCTTCCTGAGGAAGGTGATGAATCTGTTGATGCCGATGAAGGGCCTGTGTGCGTCCGCGTCCCTTCCCCTTTTTCTCCACAACTAACTCCCTGCTGCACTAGTTCTTCCTGCCTCCGCCTCCCGCAACTTCTTCCCGTACCTCCTCAGGGTCATCGCCAGCGTCACGCCCCCCCTCCTGACCAGAGTACCTCAGTTTCCTGGACCTCTTGTGTGAGGGGCCTAGGTGGACAAGGCGTTCCGGCAGTGGGATAAAGCGGTGAATAAGTCGTTGGGGATGGAGGTGAAAGGGGAGGTGGGAGAGAGGGGGAGAGACCTGGACAGAAAGGCGTGCGAATGTGTGTAGGTGCCGGTGGGTATTTCTGCATTTTCGTTCGAAATGCGTCTTCAGGCATGATATTTTTTGGGCTCATTTCATTCTCTCGTTTTTTCGGGTAGGATTTGGGACGGGATTATATTATACTTAGTCTACTTTGTAGACTTTTTCCGGACTCCGGATTCGGGATTGACACTGGACATTAAGTTTGAAACCTACCGCCTAGACTTTTCGCGGTTCGCGTTTTGTAATTGATACTCTGTTCGTACTTTACTGTATGGCTTTATCGTAGTCGTGTTTTATAATATAATTGAGAATAATTATTGACAATTGAACGGGTACTGATGTTCACTATTTCATAGAGCTGTCTTGTGTTTTGGAATTGATACTCTGTTCGTACTTCACTGTATGGCTTTATCGTCGTTGTATTTGATAAAGGAATTGAGAATAATTATTGATAATTGAATGGGTACTGATTACTATTTTATAGAGCTGTCTTCAGATTCTTTATCTCGTAGGGCTGACCCCACACGACCTTAACAGTGAGATACCTTCCCGAGAGGAATCTGAAAGCTTTCTTTTGATTATTTGAGCTACAAGCACTAGCAGTTATTCTTCAATGCTTTAAACGAGTACTTCAAATATAATGCAGGAAGAGATTGGTAGACTAGTTATGATATGAATGGACAGTGAAATCAATGCGGATTAGAGTTTATGCGAGAATCTAATCAGTGTTACGATAATACAATGTAGCATGGAAAGATAAATTTAAATGAAGTATAACATCACCCATTAGTAGAATTTCCACCCCTTCGTCAAGCTAGTCGCATTTTTCGGATCGTACTTCTGTTGAATCTCCCTCAATCTTGGCAAATTATCCCCGAAGAACATCGAAGTCGGCGTATCGTATGAAGCGTAGTTGGGATAGAGATATCCAGTTGGCGGCTGAACAGGCTGGAAACCTCCAGCGGAGGAGGCTGCAAAGTCTCGCACGGACACGTCGATGTCTTTGAGCATGTCGAAGAAGAATTGGTCCTGCGCGGGATCGGTCCAGCTCATGACGACAACGGAGGGGGCGAAGAAGGTCCCGGGCTGGTGCACGAGGGCAGCTGGGCCGTTGGGCTGGTGATCGAAGATTGTGCGCAGGAGGGGCTCGACGGCAAATGTAAATTGGGTCGCGGAATGATTGAAAGCAAGGGGCCCATTTTTCTAGTGAAAAAGATTTAGTACATAGATAGGTGAACATTACAGCGTTTGATCTCACCAGAACTTGGTTGGTGATTTCTGTAAGAACGGGAACGGTGTAATCGGTGATCGATACGGAGCGCCAGAGCGCTCTGGCGGCAGTCGAGGGACCAACGAAATCGCTGACGAGATGGTACAACGTTGTCGTTGAGAG